>CAMRHE010000349.1:1800000-2080338 GCA_947044405.1 Leptodactylus fallax
TCCCCCACACTCTGTACAAAACAAAGACATATGTATGTGTGGTGCTATCGTGAACAATACACCCAAAAAAAAAAATCCTGTACCTAATTGGTCTCAGCGGTCATATGAGAGCAAGACTCTCGGCAAGATGGGGCCATCATGGGGGTGGTGGCAACTGCAATAGTAACAATGGAACCTCAATTGCAGCCCCAACATCCAAAAGATCTGCCTGGGCTAGATCTAAGGCAAGTTCGGGTGCAGGTGGCACAGGCAGATACGTTTCCACTGCTACTGGTTTTGGCGGCAGCAACTGCATGCGGTAATCTCCTGTATGGGAATTTCTATGTACATTACCAAATTAAAAATTGATAGCAAAGTGCAAGAACTGGCTGGTCTGCAACTTTAACTCCCACCTGGACAAATTACTGGCAGTGCAGTCTTTGTCGTGCCACTTAGTGGAAACCACAGCATTTTGCCAACTGATGGCAGTGCACAGTCTCTATGGAGAATACCTAGCTGCTATTATATCTCTAGGAAAGCTGCCCTGCTTGATATCTTCATGTGGGCCTCTCCTTGTAAATGTTCATGTGGGAAAAGGTGCATGCCACCATCAATACATAGAACAGCAATTATCGGCAGGGACAATATATAGCTTTCATGGCCCATTGGGTTAATGTTTTGAGAGGCCACAGTCTAGAAACACAGCAAGGCCTGGTGCGTTCTAGTACTGACATCTCATGGGTACAGGACAGGCACAGTTTCAATACCAGGTGGGACCCATCCATCTCCTCCAGTTCCTCCACACTGGACCATTTCCAACAAACGTCACCAGAGCAAGCAATTACTTACAGTTCCCTTCCTCATTTCATGGATGTAAGGTGAAGCGCACATTGAGTGGCACTGTGGCACATGCTCTAGCATCAGTTTGAAAATCAATATACGATGGATGATTACTGCATGTCGCAAACCAAAGACACAATGGAGTGGAACTGGATAACTATGAGAGGAAGAAAAAGAACAACTTCTACCTCATGATCACTTTTGGAAGATAGTCCAGCTTTTTCACCTGGAAAGCTAGGCAATAAGCACACTGATAGTGTTATCCAAATTTTTCTTGAAATTACGTAATTTGTCACTACTTGTTGCTGTATGTGCACCCATAAAGGGGTCTTTTTTGGTGACTTTTACCTTCACTCAATTCTTTATTATTTTTTAAAATTTCAGGCTTACTGATGGTGTGCCACAAATTTTCCTTGAAATACTGTAAATTGCCTCTCCGCCAAGACAATGTTAGTGGTATTTGGTCCCATTCAGGGATAACCGGCAGGTTAATCCAGATTATTTTCTGGCTCCCAACTGCAAAAATCCTTTCCATTTCAGAAGATATTCTAGTTTTTTTCAGTTGGAAGGCCAGACACACTGAAAGTGTGCCCCAATTTTTTTTTTTAATTCTGTAAACTGTTACTCTGTCAACACAATGTTGATGTGGCCTCCTCCAGTTCATCCAAACTAGACCACACCATCTCCTGCCCCCAACTTCACCAAGGCAGATCATTGCTTATGCTCCCCTCTCTTATATCATGGTTGTAAGGTGAAGTGTACATTGAATGGCACTGTGGCACATACTAGAGTGTCAGTTTGAGCAGCAGTATACAGTGAGGGCTTACTGCATGCAGAAAACCACAGACACAAATTAGTGAATAACTGTCTGTGAGAGGAAGAATAAAAACAACTTCTACCTCATGTTCACTTTTGGAAGATAGTCCAGCTTTTTCATCTGGCAGGCTAGGCAGTAGGCACGCTGATAGTATGCCCCCAATTTTTCTTGAAATTCTGTAAATTGTTACTCCTCCAACACAATGTTGCTGTGGCATGTGCTCCCATATAGGGATAACTGGCAGGGTAATCCAGGTTATTTTCTGCCTCCCAAGTGTTGTTCTCAGAGTTAAATAATCAATTCCATTTCAGAATATACAGTGCTGGCCAAAAGTATTGGCACCCCTGCAATTCTGTCAGATAATACTCAATTTCTTCCAGAAAATGATTGCAATCACAAATGCTTTGGTAATAATATCTTCATTTAATTTGTTGTCAATGGAAAACCACAAAAAGAATTGTCAAAAAGCCAAATTGGATATAATTCCACACCAAACATAAAAAAGGGGGTGGACAAAAGTATTGGCACCCTTTGAAAAATCATGTGATGCTTCTCTAATTTGTGTAATTAACAGCACCTGTTACTTACCTGTGGCACATAACAGGTGGTAGCAATAACTAAATCACACTTGCAGCCAGTTGAAATGGATAAAAGTTGACTCAACCTCTGTCCTGTGTGCTTGTGTGTACCACATTGAGCATGGAGAAAAGAAAGAAGACCAAAGAACTGTCTGAGGACTTGAGAAGCAAAATTGTGAGGAAGCATGAGCAATCTCAAGGCTACAAGTCCATCTCCAAAGACCTGAATGTTCCTGTGTCTACCGTGCGCAGTGTCATCAAGAAGTTTAAAGCCCATGGCACTGTGGCTAACCTCCCTAGATGTGGACAGAAAAGAAAAATTGACGAGAGATTTCAACGAAAGATTGTGCGGATGGTGGCTAAAGAACCTCGACTAACATCCAAACAAGTTCTAGCTGCCCTGCAGTCCGAGGGAACAACAGTGTCAACCCGTACTATCCATCGGCGTCTGAATGAAAAGGGACTCTATAGTAGGATACCCAGGAAGACCCCACTTCTGACCCAGAGACATAAAAAAGCCAGGCTGGAGTTTGCCAAAACTTACCTGAGAAAGCCAAAAACTTTTTGGAAGAATGTTCTCTGGTCAGATGAGACAAAAGTAGAGCTTTTTGGGAAAAGGCATCAACATAGAGTTTACAGGAAAAAAAAAGAGGCCTTCAAAGAAAAGAACACGGTCCCTACAGTCAAACATGGCGGAGGTTCCCTGATGTTTTGGGGTTGCTTTGCTGCCTCTGGCACTGGACTGCTTGACCGTGTGCATGGCATTATGAAGTCTGAAGACTACCAACAAATTTTGCAGCATAATGTAGGGCCCAGTGTGAGAAAGCTGGGTCTCCCTCAGAGGTCATGGGTCTTCCAGCAGGACAATGACCCAAAACACACTTCAAAAAGCACTAGAAAATGGTTTGAGAGAAAGCACTGGAGACTTCTAAAGTGGCCAGCAATGAGTCCAGACCTGAATCCCATAGAACACCTGTGGAGAGATCTCAAAATGGCAGTTTGGAGAAGGCACCCTTCAAATCTCAGGGACCTGGAGAAATTTACCAAAGAAGAATGGTCTAAAATTCCAGCAGAGCATTGTAAGAAACTCATTGATGGTTACCGGAAGCGGTTGTTCGCAGTTATTTTGTCTAAAGGTTGTGCTACCAAGTATTAGGCTGAGGGTGCCAATACTTTTGCCCCGCCCATTTTTGGAGTTTTGTGTAAAATGATCAATGATTTGACTTTTTTTTTCATTCTCTTTTGTGTTTTTTCATTGCAAGCAAAATAAATGAAGATATTATTACCAAAGCATTTGTGATTGCAATCATTTTCTGGAAGAAATTGAGTATTATCTGACAGAATTGCAGGGGTGCCAATACTTTTGGCCAGCACTGTAGGTACCTAGAATAGCAACATTAAAAAAATATATAAGTATCCTGCAAAAAAGGACTCATACAGATGGTCATATTGGAATAAAAAATTATGGTTTTTGCAATGCAACAATGAAAAAACGAAAGAATTGCTGTGTCTTGAAGGCCAAAGTAGGCTTTAAAGGGTTAAAAACAGAGATGATTCTCAAACTGCTTTCAGGCACAATAAAATCTGCTGACAGTCTCAGCATGTTTGCCACTTACATGTATTACTACTTACCACATATAATCTGTCATTGATTCAAAGAAAACATTGTAATTTCTCTCTGCAGGAGACAAAACAGATAAGGGATCCTGTGTATAAGGACACCATTTAAAACTAGCACATTACAAGCAGGAATTGCTACATACAAGAAGCTCATGCTAAATATTTTACTGTAACAGCTTGATATAAACTGTTCATGTCATGACAGACAGCAAGTAGAAATAAAGATGTAAAATATGTTAAGCATATTTTCTTAACACCAATTTGGAATGCTATAATACTATCACTTTTAAAATCATTATAATTAATATTACAGTTATTAATAACAAACTGATGACATAAAAAATATATAGTAAAGTAAGAAAAATACACATAGTCTCCAATCTACAGTGGGTACAGAAAATATTCAGACCTCTTTAAATTTTTCACTCTTTGTTTCATTGCAGCCATTTGCTAAAAGCAAAAAAAGTTCATTTTATTTCTCATTAATGTACACTCAGCAATTTATTAAAAAAGAAAAACTGAAATATCACATGGTCATAAGTATTCAGACCCTTTGCTGTGACACTCATATTTAACTCACATGCTGTCCATTTCCTTCTGATCCTCCTTGAGATGGTTCTACTCCTTCATTGGAGTCCACCTGTGTTTAATTAAACTGATTGGACTTGATTAGGAAAGGCACACACCTGTCTATATAAGACCTCACAGCTCACAGTGCATGTCAGAGCAAATTGAGAATCATGAGGTCAAAGGAACTGCCCAAGGAGCTCAGAGACAGAATTGTGGCAAGGCACAGGTCTGACCAAGGTTATAAAAGAATTTCTGCAGCACTCAAGGTTCCTTAGAGTACAGTGGCCTTCATAATCCTTAAATGGAAGCAGTTTGGGATGCCCAGAACTCTTCCTAGACCTGGCCATCCAGCCAAACTGAGCAATTGTGGGAGAAGAGCCTTGGTGAGAGAGGTAAAGAAGAACCTAAAGATCACTGTGGCTGAGCTCCAGAGATGCAGTAGGGAGATGGGAGAAAGTTCCACAAAGTCAACTATCACTGCAGCCCTCCACCAGTCGGGACTTTATGGCAGAGTGGCCCGAAGGAAGCCTTTCCTCAGTGCAAGACATATGAAAGTTCTGATGAGATGAAGATTAAACTTTTTGGCATTAATTCTAAGTGGTATGTGTGGAGAAAACCAGGCACTGCTCATCACCTGCCCAATACAATCCCAACAGTGAAGCATGGTGGTGGCAGCATCATGCTGTGGGGGTGTTTTTCAGCTGTAGGGACAAGACGACTGGTTGCAATTGAAGGAAAGATGAATACGGCCAAGTACAGAGATATCCTGGAAGAAAACTTCTTCCAGAGTTCTCTGGACCTCAGACTGGGCCGAAGGTTCACCTTCCAACAAGACAATGACCCTAAGCACACAGCTTCAGAACAACTCTGTGACCATTCTTGACTGGCCCAGCCAGAGCCCTGACCTCAACCCAATTGAGGGTCTCTGGAGAGACCTGAAAATGGCTGTCCACCAATGTTCACCATCCAACCTGACAGAACTGGAAAGCATCTGCAAGAAAGAATGGCAGAGGATCCCCAAATCCAGATGTGAAAAACTTGTTGCATCATTCCCAAGAAGACTCATGGCTGTACTAGCTCAAAAGGGTGCTTCTACTCAATACTGAGTAAAGGGTCTGAATACTTATGACCATGTGATATTTCAGTTTTTCTTTTTTAATAAATTAGCAAAAATATCTACATTTCTGTTTTTTTTTCTGTCAAGATGGGGTGCTGAGTGTACATTAATGAGAAGTAAAATGAACTTTTTTGCTTTTAGCAAATAGCTGCAATGAAACAAAGAGTGAAAAATTTAAAGGGGTCTGAATACTTTCCGTCACTGTAAATTTAGCAAAAACATACTATCTATGGAATATATAGCAGAACTAGTGCTTAAAAGTAAATGATAAGTCAATTGTCATTAGTTTACTTTTATAGAACACCAGTTGACCTGTGAACCTCACCAACAGGGACGTAACTTGAGAGTGTGCAGTCGCACCAGGGCCCAGGAGCCTTAGGAGGCCATAAGCACTGGCATCAGTATTTAGTTTGCTGCTTCCATCTGGCCCATAAGCCAAGGAGACCCACAGATTACCCTAACCACACTAAGGTTGATTAAACTCCTTAGCACCCGTAACCATCACTATCAAGAATTCACTGTAGGGATGAGGTAGGGGGCCCCAGACAAAAGATTGCATCAGGGCCCACAAGACTTTAGTTACGCCACTGCTCACCAAGCTAGGTTATCTAGTAGGAGGCATTGTACACTTCAAACTGCCAATGGAAAAACCAGATGCACAAATAAACTCAGCAAGCTGAGTATAATAGTGATATGTTGTTCAATAACTCATGTAATATATCCTGTACAACAGAGATGTAACTTGAGGGGGTAGAGAGGTGGCAGTTGCATTCTGGACCAAGAAGTCATAGGGGACCCATAAGATGTATCACCCCAATATGAAGACAACTATACTAGGTATTAAAATGTACTTTTGGTTTGGTGAAGCACATGCTAAGACATTAGGAATTACATAAAGTACTTTAATTCTGAGGCTTAATCTATATGTCAAGTTGTATACAAGCACAAAGATACATTCATTAAAATAGGAACTTTCAGCAAGTGTATCAACTCCAGTTCTTAGCATCTGTTATAGGTGCTGCTCCATTGGTCCCACTGCAGTTGGAACTTTTTCTCTAGCCCTTCAATGTTCCTATGCAACCACTGCGGTAAGTTTTGGTGCCTGATATGCTACTTAGGCTCTCTACTGTCAGGTGGGCAGTATCAAGCAGGAGCAGGAAAGGTGTTATGATTCAAAGCTCCAACCAGAGGTAGACAGTACAGAGCCTAAATACCATACAAGCCACCAAAACTAAATGTACTTATTACTCGAGAAAAATTCCAACAGTTCCAGAATTAATGGAGCAGCACCTATTAAATGATACAGAGCTGGATTTGATGGAGATTGCAAAAGCTTCTCTTTAAGTCTTGCGTTTTATACAGTAGGTCAGTCTAAAAAAAGTTGGTTAAGTTAAATTGCTCTAAACTTATTATTAAATGTATGCCTCTTAAAGGGATTCTATCATTAAAAAACATGTTTTAAACTAAGAGCACTTATGAATAGCCTTTATAAAGGTGATTCATCTTTTATCTTTATCTTGAAGGTCCGCGCTGACGTTTTTGAATATTTATTCATCCTTCATTGTGCTTAGAATGCAGAGGGTGCGTTCCCCCTGTGCTCTGAGCAGAACGTTGTCATCCTATCCAGCCCCGGCTTTCTTCTGCTCCGGCCATTCTCCTCCTCTTCTTACAGGAGACCACCACAAAATGGCATATGGAATAGCCGACTGCCCATGTCCGTCGGCCATTTTGTGGTGGTCTCCTGTAAGAAGAGGAGGAGAATGGCCAGAGCAGAAGAAAGCTGGCGCTGGAGTCAACTAGTAGGAATCCTACAAGCCAGGCTGAAGGAGTGCTGTACTTTGCTTTCATTGGCCTCCTGAGTTTGTTGAGATATGTCCGTACAGTCATGGCCAAAAGTTTTGAGAATGACACAAATATTATATTTTCACATGATCTGCTGCCCTCTGGTTTTTATGTGTGTTTGTCAGATGTTTTTATCACATACAGAAATATAATTGCATTCATATTATGAGTAACAGAAGCTTATATTGATAGTTAGAATGAGTTAATGCAGCAAGTCAATATTTGCAGTGTTGACCCTTCTTCTTCAGGACCTCTGCAATTCTCCCTGGCATGCTCTCAATCAACTTCTGGACCAAATCCTGACTGATAGCAGTCCATTCTTGCAGAATCAATGCTTTAATTTTGTCTGAATTTGTTGGTTTTTGTTTGTCCACCCGTCTCTTGATGATTGACCACAAGTTCTCAATGGGATTAAGATCTGGGGAGTTTCCAGGCCATGGACCCAAAATCTCTATGTTTTGTTCCCTGAGCCATTTAGTTATCACCTTTGCTTTATGGCAAGGTGCTCCATCATGCTGGAAAAGGCATTGTTGAGCGCCAAACTGCTCTTGGACGGTTGGGAGAAGTTGCTCTTGGAGGACATTCTGGTACCATTCTTTATTCATGGCTGTGTTTTTAGGCAAGACTGTGAGAGAGCCGATTCCCTTGGCTGAGAAGCAACCCCACACATGAATGGTTTCAGGATGCTTTACAGTTGGCATGAGACAAGACTGGTGGTAGCGCTCACCTCTTCTTCTCCGAATAAGCTGTTTTCCAGATGTTCCAAACAATCGAAAAGGGGATTCATCAGAGAAAATGACTTTCCCCCAGTCCTCAGCAGTCCACTCCCTGTACCTTTTGCAGAATATCAGTCTGTCCCTGATGTTTTTTCTGGAGAGAAGTGGCTTCTTTGCTGCCCTCCTTGAGACCAGGCCTTGCTCCAAGAGTCTCCGCCTCACAGTGCGTGCAGATGCACTCACACCTGCCTGCTGCCATTCCTCAGCAAGCTCTGCACTGCTGGTAGCCCGATCCCACAGCTGAAACACTTTTAAGAGACGGTCCTGCCGCTTGCTGGTCTTTCTTGGGCGCCCTGGAGCCTTTTTGGCACCAATGGAACCTCTCTCCTTGAAGTTCTTGATGATAGGTGCAATCTTTCTAGCTGCAATACTCTTCCCAGTTAGGCCATTTTTGTGCAGTGCAATGATGACTGCACGTGTTTCTTTAGAGATAACCATGGTTAACAGAAGAGAAACAATGATGGCAAGCACCAGCCTCCTTTTAAAGTGTCCAGTGGTGTCATTCTTACTTAATCATAACAGATTGATCTCCAGCCCTGTCCTCATCAACACCCACACCTGTGTTAATGGAGCAATCACTGAAACGATGTTAGGTGGTCCTTTTAAGGCAGGGCTGCAATGATGTTGAAATGTGTTTTGGGGGATAAAGTTCATTTTCTAGGCAAATATTGACTTTGCAAGTAATTGCTGTTAAGCTGATCACTCTTTATAACATTCTGGAGTATATGCAAATTGCCATTAGAAAAACTGAAGCAGTAGACTTTGTAAAAATTAATATTTGTATCATTCTCAAAACTTTTGGCCATGACTGTAGATATACTACAAACCAGGGGTCAGCAACCTTTCATGTATTTTGCACGCCAATTGAAAAAAAAAAAGTCAAAGATGAAGCAGTCAGTGTGCCATGCAATAATTGCAAGGATATCGACACCTACTTGAAAGTTATATAATGCACATCATTATGCACACAGTAACCAATTAACTGATTGATTAAACTTCCATTTTAATGTGATCCTTGTCCGTTACTTTTTTGTGCAATGGTAATTCTTCTCTGGTGGATACAAATTTTGGCTGGACACAGTACTCAGAGTGATCTGCAGTAACCCAGCTTTGTGGGGGAAGAGTATGCACCTGATATAGCCCAGTCTTTTTTGTTTTATAAATACAAATCTGTCCAGTCTTGTTGAAATGAATAAACACTTAGTTTAGCATGCTCAGCTGTCATATCATACTGTACTTTTGCACTTGCTTCGAGGTACAAAAATGAAAGAACAGTCAATTGGTGCCCTCTAACTAGGCTAGCTCACATCCCAGACACTAGAATGCCATGCCTCATGTTTTCCCCCTTATTGCTTCCTCTCATCCTACTGCGTATACATGGGAGAGAGGGATTATGTGGAGCAACAGCATTTTGAATATTAGAAAGAGCCCTGTTCCGAGCAAATATGCCTGAAGTGCCAACCTTGGCACAGGTTCCGGAGGTTGATGACCACTGCTCTAGACTATACAGTCAATGATCACATAAGTTACATTTTTGGATACAGTAGATATTTAACAAATATCCTTGATTAACGTGTATATTTCTCAAGGAGGTGTACTTGGGTATATTTATAGTTGATAACATTTAGTAGTATTTATTACCTGTTTAAATACAGCTCATATTATTTCATGCCCCAGTACCTCCTCTTGCAGCAATAAAGATGCTATAAAAGTACATTACGCACTGATGAATCTTCTCAAATAATTCCATTTTTACATACAAATAGGATCAATAAAAGTTTTATTAGTATGAATTGTCTTGCAGCCTTCTACAGTATATTGTTCATACAGTAGCAATGATATGATAGAGGCATTATAAAGACTGACACATTTGTCTAGATTATAGTATTATATCCTGTTATTAAAAGTAATGCTTTATCTCTAACGAATAAAGACAAATGCAATTTATTTTTATTGGAATGTTTACAACTGTTCTCCTAAAGTTCTAATAGCAGCACATGATTACATTCCATTAAAATATTGGTGGTTATAATGGGTAAGGGGAGAAGGCTGTACTCCTGGGCCTTTAGTGAAAATCACTTTTTATTGCTTATTATAGATGAATATGTTCGTTCTTTTTGCTGCTCAGCACTCTTGCATAAATCTGGCAGTGTGGGAAATTCACAAACTTTCTAAATGTTTTGTTAATTTAGCTTTCCAAATTGATGTGATTTTGTTATCAAGACAAATATGAATGTAAAAAATATGATTGTATTGTTTAACCATGTTTTTCTAACTATAATGTAATATATAATTGTATAGATTGCGACTGGATAGTAAAACTCTAGATAAGAACTCACAACACAACACTGGGTGGCTAAAAAGACGAATATAGGATAAACAACTTGCGCCAGAATAGTGTGTTGTTTTGAAAAGATTATCATCTTGTAACACGTATCGCGAAATGGTAAGGAAGGTCACATTTGTATAAAATCTGTATTTTATAGGACAAGTTAAACTCACTAACAAATAATTAAGTATTATGGGAAAACTTTTTTTTAAGCTGAAAACTATTTATTATTGGCTTTACTAATGGGAATTTTATGTCTACAATACACAAAAATGAATACAATCATTGTAAACTAAAATACTTGAATTATATTTAATTATAAATGAGTAAATAGAAAGTTGTCAAAATAGGTTAAAGGAAGTAAGTTGAAAAGCATCCATAAGTGGGCTCTTGAGTAGTGTGTATTGTTACTACTCATTATAAGACATATCCTGAGGTTTTGAAAATAAAAATCATAAACTTTTACATTTGCTACTCTTGTTAGCTTTGATATTCAGCTGTGCTGAACACGAACTGATATGCTGGTTGTTATTCTAAGAGCTTTTGAACAGCTAGAAAATAATTAATTTCAACAGTGGTTGTGAAGGTTTATAGATGCCATGTGTTTATAGATACCACCAACTAAGAAGGTCACAATGGATGAAATTGAAAACATTTTCCTAAACTTATCCACGATGCAGATTTCACAAGGAAATATTCCGAATAATGGATCTGACCTTTAAAAAGTAATGGAATTACATTTCAAGAGCTTCAAAAGACGAATTTCAAATTATTATATAAAGTGACTTAACATATGCAGGGTAACAAGCAGGTGTTACAGTTACTCTTACATAAACTATGACTCATTACATCTGATCATTTCTTGCCTTTGATTGATACATTATTTAGTTTTGCTTTGAATATGACTGACTGACTGTCTAATGAAGTGTACAGAATCTGTAAGGACAGCAGCATCGCAAGGACTCATCTGAATTTGTCCCTTTGAAATAAATGCATATACTGTAAATGAAATGTATATGGCAACTAAAATAACAACCTCAAGGAAAAGGTTGTTACTAATTTTGTGGTATAAGAAATAGATGATGCAAACAGGTAAAGTAGTCCACATATGACAATTGTGTATGCAAATCATGGAACCTTATTAAAGCACAATATTAATATACAGACATGCTTTGTTCCAGTTTTACCAAACAGATGCAGAAATCTAACTCAATTTGATACAATGCAGCAACGTCATATCACACAACAAAAGCCATTGAAAGCTATTAAAATAGTCCTGTTAAAGAAGCAATCAGAAAGTGGGCCTCGTCACCAAGGGGAGGTAGTCCAATGGTGTGCAGCTGCCCAGGGAATACAGACTGAGAGAGATGAATAGTTCCGAGAAGGCAACTACAAAAAAAGACGTGGTTTGAGGAGCTCTGTGGTGCTGTGTGAATACAAAGAGAGAAGGCTCCGAGTCCCAGACAACTCATGAAAGGCTCGATTACTACAGACCAGTGAGATAGTATAGAAGGAATGCAACAGGTAGGAGTAAGGTATATTTCAGTATATCAGTGTTGAGACAGATAGGCCGCAGAAGAGGTCCACTTGGAGGGTGCCACGTTTCCTCAGTGCAGCAAGTAGGGTAGGCCACAGGAGCCAGTCAGCAAAGAGAGGAGTTGCTAGTGACCGGAGGTGAGCTTCATTCAACAAGAGGACTGTGAGGTAGTCACACCAATAGCAATTGCCAGAAAGTTGTTTATGTTCCATAGACTGAGACCAAATGCATCACTGCAAGTGTGCTACTGACTGTGCCCTGAGAGTTCAAGAATTCAATTGTTTGCACTGTTGAGACAAATACTTTTCTTTCACTGCTGCCCTTTATGTGCTACTCAATATGTTCAATGATAGTCTGCATGTACAAAAAATAGAAACAGTTGTCAAGGAGACCCCTGGGAGGCTACATGTGGGAGGAAAGGTAGACTCTATCCCCAGAGGCATGCCAGCCAAGCTGGAAGAACAACATACTGTAAATTATAGTACTTTCTGTTTGACCTGATTGCAGGTTTTGCCATTTTCCTGTATGTTTTTTTTTTTAAACTCGTTTTATTGAAAATTGCGTATCAGACACAAGAAAAGGAATCAAAACAAATACATAACATGTTGCGCACCAAAAAACGAGAATTTCAATGTAAATTCACTCAACGCACCACATCCCACCTCGCCAGGCCCTCGTCCCATCCGGACCATATAACGTAGACTCGGTACAGAAAGAATATAATCAGGACATGCGTAATACTGTATACATCAGTTATCATGTACAAAACATGCAGTCAATAAGTCAAGGGTAACAACAAGGATACACTCCAAAATGAGAGGTCGTGGATACTCCCGGTGTCTCGCACCCCTCACGGCATGAGTAAATTAATGGCAGAGCGCAATGAGGGAGCCGTATATTGGGTTACCGGAGAATTGCACCATGTTCCCCACACCTTATGGAATTTCTGAGGGCACCCTCTCCCTTTATACACAATCTGGTTATAAGGAAGAACAGTATTAACAAGTTTCTTCCACTGAGATACTGATGGGGGTTTCGGAGCCATCCATCGCAGTGCGATAGCTTTCCTAGCATAAAATAAAGACTCCCTCAAAAGGATTCTAACATGGTGTTGCCATATTTCTTCATCTAATACGCCGAAAAGGCATATCTCTGGGGTTAATGGTATAGGTTTAGCCAGAACTTCCGCCAGGAGATCCACGACCCCTTTCCAAAAACATTGTATTATCGGACATTCCCAAATCATATGCCAAAAGTCTGCCTGTGGACAAAGACACCTAAGGCATCCGGGGTTGGGCAGACGTCCCATTTTGCGGGGTCTCCGCAGGTATATCAGAATAAGCGGACACCTTTTTCGCCTGACGCCAGACCTGTCCCGCCAGGGCATGGATGGGCAACAATTTCCCCCTAAACAAGGCCGGGTGTTCCAACACCGGCCACAGATTATGCAGACCCAGGTGGTGAGCCAGATGTGCCTCGGACCTCGGTAGGGGATCAGATGAGAGCCACTTCCTAATAAAACGGAGCTGTCCTGCCAGGTAGTAAAGAAACAGATCAGGGAGTGATGTACCCCCGAGCTGCTTTGGTCGTTGTAGAGATGACAACCTAAGCTTAGATCTAGAGTTTCCCCATATAAAGGAGATAATGAGGGAGTCCATTTGTTTAAAAAATCTAAGGGGCACGGACACCGCAGAATGGCTTATAGCATATAGACATTTGGGTAGTACTATCATTTTAACTAGGTTGATTCTACCAGCCACCGACAAAGGCAGTGTAGCCCAAAGATTAAACTTAACCCTAAAGTGCGAGATGAGCGGAAAGATGTTCTGTTCCAAAAAACACCTATGGTCCCTAGATATAAAGATGCCCAGATATTTGCAGGTTGAGACTGTAGTCAATCCACATACCACATTCCCCTCAGCTACACTTGACGCACGGCCAATATGCATGTATGAGGACTTAGTCCAATTGGTCCGTAGGCCAGAATAATTACCAAATTCGTCAATTATAGCCATGGCTCTGGGCAGAGACCGGGAGGGGTCGCTCATAAACAGGAGTAAGTCATCGGCATATAGTGCTGTTCTCTCCTCCCGGGTGCCTATCACTATGCCTTTATATATGGGGTCATTCCGAAGCAATATTGCCAAGGGTTCCACCGCCAGAGCAAACAGTAGCGGTGATAATGGACATCCTTGTCTTGTACCCCTACCCAAAGGAAAGTAGGAAGACAACGCGCCATTAATGGACAGCGCCGCTCTAGGGGAACAGTATAGAAGGGAAATCCAGGTAACAAACCCCTCTCCAAATCCGTATCCTCGCAACACCTGCAATAGAAAAGGCCACTCGACAGAGTCGAACGCCTTTGTTGCATCTAAAGAAGCCATCGCCCAGTCATGTGAGGATGATGCCCCAATCTGAGTTATCACCTGAGCCCTTCTAAGATTATCCGATGTGGATTTTCCAGGCATAAAGCCTGTCTGATCCGGATGGACAAGGTCGAGAACAACAGAATTTAGCCTTTTCGCCAACATTTTAGTAAGGAGTTTATAATCTATATTAAGCAGTGATATAGGCCTATATGAGCCACAGTCCAGCGGATCCTTGTCAGGCTTAAGTAACAGGATAATGGTGGCGTCATAAAAGGACTCCGGGAGACTGCGACCCACAAAGGCAGCGTTATAACAGTCAAGCAACACCGGGAGAAGCAAGCCCCCATACTGGGCATAAACCTCCACCGGGATGCCGTCCGGACCCGGCGATTTGCCCCTTGCCATATCTGCCAGGGCTCCCGATAGCTCCTCTAGCGTAAAAGGGGAATCTAAAAATTCACGTTGGTCTTCTGACAATGTAGGAAGGGGGATCAAGCCCAAATAGGTGGCAAGCTCTCCGTCAGTGACTCTAAGCTTGGAGAGGTATAACTCACTGTAATACCTATAAAATCTGTCACTAATGGCCAAGCTATTGGACAGTACCTCCCCCGTCTCTGAATGTACTCGTAGTATTGCAGGTGAGGCTGTGTTTTGATGTATCAGTTGAGCTAGAAAGCTGCTCGACTGGTTGCCGAGTTCGTAAAACTTCTGTTTGCTAAAAAACAGAGACCTACGTGCCTTGTCATGCAGTATATGCAGATATTGTCTACCCGTCTGCAACCATTGAGACCTAGCCTCATCAGTTGGATTAGCCACGTATGCGGCTTCGAGCGAGGCACACTGGGTCGCCAAAGTGGTCTCCAACAGCGAGGATTCCCTCTTTACAAAGGAAATGGAGGACTTAATACAACCCCTAAGATATGCCTTCATAGTTTCCCATAAGAGGAGCGGAGAAGTGTTTGGGGAATTAATGGTCAAAAACGTCTGAAGTTGATCAGGTATTCGATCATGTGGTACAAATAGTTTCAACCAAAATGGGTGGATTCGCCAACCCTGTCGTGGCTTAGCAGCCGTACTACTATTTAATTGGACCAACAATGGGGAATGATCAGACACTGCCCTGGGTAAATAGGATATGGTCTGCAACAAAGAATATGCTTTAGTATTTCCAAAAGCATGGTCAATCCTGGACAGAGTATGTCTGTTGGCAGAGTGACAGGAAAAGGTGCGGGCCTCCGGAAACCGGACCCGCCACAAATCCAACCACCCCAATTCACGGATCACTTCGGCCATTGTAGTAGGGCGAGGCAGAGAGGGGGAACCTGGCTCCGCGGAGAACCGATCCAATGCAATATCCATAACTTTGTTAAAGTCACCCAAACATAATGCAATAGCCCCAGGGAATCGGGTCGCAAACTGCGCAGCCTGCTGGAGCACAGCAAGATCAGACGCCGGTGGCAAGTACACACCCAGGATAACATACAGGACAGAGTCAACCCAGGCCTGGACAAAAACGTATCGTCCCTCGGGGTCCCTTACAATGAGGCCTGGCTCCCACCTGAGTCTACGATGCACCAAGATGGACACCCCCCTGGAATAGGAAGTGTGTGTAGAGTGAGCCGCCCACTGAACCCATGGCTTCTGAAGTCGCCTGGAATTGTCTGGAACCAAATGAGTTTCCTGAAGGCATATGAGGTGTGGGTCAGCCCTCCTAATCTGAGAGAAAACCAACGACCTCTTTCGTGGGCTACCCAGGCCCCTCACATTCCAAGATAGTACACTAAAGGACGCCATGGTCGTCTAAGAATGTAATGTAATCATGGCAATTCAGGACCCCAAAAGTGACCCGCCTATGAGTGTGTAGCGCGTGGCTGAGTGAAACACAAAGTGGTGTGCATCAACCTAAGAACCATATACAAACGAAATGAACCATTACACCCCTAAAGGGTGTGAGACATACTACTGGCATAAACAAACAATATTTGTTAAATTAACCGTGGCTACAATTAACGGGGGAAGAAGTGCACCCACAGTGGTTGGTATACGGGGCACTATCTTAAAGGTATGGATAATCACTAGGCTAGGAGATATACTATTCAACAGAGCCAGGTTCACATGAGTAAATGAGATACACCGGCGCCCCGGGGGTCGCCAGCCCAGGTAACTATAAGACTACAGGATACTATAATAACAGAACCGCACTTTTCAGAAAACTACTTATGCAATAAACAAGAGCATCCCGTAATACATAAGTCCTTATGTATGGTCCGATCGGACCTCTCACCACACGCCGTCAGGATCATCGTCTCGGAGATCGAGGAAGAAGAGATAGCCAGTCCTCCACATCCCTCGGTGAAGTAAAGAAAAGGGACCTGCCGTCATGGACGACCCGAAGACGTGCTGGGTAAATCATGGAGTATTGTATAGCCTTTTCTCTCAACCGCCTCTTAACGGCCACGAAGGATGCTCGGGTCTTCTGGAGAGCCGCCGAGAAATCTGGAAACATGGCCACTGCTGCTCCGTTGTACTTAAGCTTGCCGGCCTGGCGCGCAGCCCGCAACGCCGTATCCCGATCCGTGCTGTTAATCAGACGGGCCAACAAGGGTCGAGGAGGTGCGCCCTGAGGCGGCGGTTTAGCCGGAACCCTATGGGCCCGTTCAACTGCAAATATTGGTGAGAAGTGAGCCTCCGGCAGGACATTTTTCAGCCACCCCCTCCACAAAGGCCCGAGGATCTTCACCCTCCGCCCGCTCCGGCAGGCCCAGGATACGGAGGTTGTTTCGTCGCAATCTATTCTCCAAGTCATCCGCACGCTGGGTCCACAAACTTGCAGCTCTCTCCAGCTCCTGGAGTTTGGCAGGAAGTGGGTTAACAGTGTCCTCTACCTGAGAGACCCGATCCTCCACCTCACACACCCTGCCTCGCAAGGTCTGAAAGTCCTGACGGAGCAGGCCCAGGTCGATTTTTACCTCCTCAATTTTCCCGGTCAGCGAGGAAGTGCCGGCATGGATCGCCTCCAGTAGCTGTCCAGTAACTTGCTTTAAAGTGGGCTCGGGGTCCTCCTCTGGAAGGGCAGGAGAGGCTGCCTCAAGCGATGGTGATGTAGAAGAGGATGCTGCCCTGGAGAACCCCCTCAGGCGATCAGAGACAGAGGTTGATTGCGGGCGACTCATTTTAGAGAGTCGGCGGCCGATCTTCCTGCGTTCCGTACGGGTGGATATGTTGGCAGAGGAGGAGGTGTGATTGTAGCAAGACCAGGCTGGCCCCAGAGGATTATAGACAAGGTCTCTGGCTAATAGCAGTTGCACAGTAGGAGCCTCTATGTCAGGCCACCAGGGCCAATAAGCCAGCCGAGGACAGACAGTAACTCAACAGTCCAATAGTATCGATGGCAACAGACTCTGGATTATAAGCGATGTCTCCAATAGAGAGCCGTCAGCAGAGTAATGAAATAAATAGATTGCCAGGAGGAACTAAGAGGGAACGGATGGCAACTCAGCGATCCAATAGTGCCGATAGCAACAGTCACTGGATTATAAGTAAGGCCTCCAAGAAGGCCAGTAGCGAAGTGATGGAGTAGATAGATTGCCAGGAGGAACTAGAGGAGGACAGATGGTAATTCAACAGTCCAGTAGCACATACAGCAACCGTCACTGGATTATAAGTAAAGCCTTCCAGAGAAGCAGTCAGCAGGACGATAAATCGTACAGAGGCACACACCTTCAATGGGTCAGAGACAGTTGATGGCTGCCACAGATATTGCCTTGCACTACTGCCCAGAGGAGCCAGGGGATGGTCCTATAATGCCCAGCAGCAAGCAGGAGAGAGGAATGCCAGCTCCCAAACTTCCAGGCAGGGAACCATAGAAGGAACCGTCAGAGATAGGCTCAGCTCGCCAGGAACGCCAGACTCAGCGCCCCCTCATCAGCAGATGGCCAAACAGGTCAGGGTTAAAATGGCCGCCCTCCACGTGGAGAGAGGGGAGACCGCCGTCCGGGTGCCAGCAGGACCAGCGGCCTCAGCGGTGCCTGCACAGCCCAGGTCGGCCCACGAGCGCAGCCCCAGAACGGCAGCTCCACCCCAGCTCCAGGCCACAGCAGCGCGGGATAGAGCGGCTCCGGCAGCGGCGGTGGGAGTGTATGGCCGCCGGCCACGTGTAGCGATCACCGACTACTACCCAACGGAGAAGGACACCGGCAGAACGGGAGCTCTGGAACCAGGAGGAGGGCCTCAGAAGTGCGTTCCAGCGGACAGCGAACCCGGGCACCGGTAAGCAAGGATGGATTTCAGGATGGATAAGCGGCTCTAGCTGGAGCTCCGCTCACATGCGACCGTCCATGTCGCGCGCTAGCCACGCCCCCCCATTTTCCTGTATGTTTCTGAAGGTGTTTCAGTAAAAAAAAAAAAAAAAGTTAAAGGGGTTTTCCGGGCCAAATTTTTTTTTTTAAAAAAAGGATCAGTTAGTGCTATTAATGGGTTAATAAGTGCACCCAAATACCTTTAGCAGTGTTTTGAGTGATTTCTGGGTTTCTCTGGGAGCTCCTGGCATCTCCTGCATTTGTTTACATGGTGTAGCTTCCTGCTATCTTAGTTCATGCAATGCATCATGGTAGTTGTAGGCTGACTCACACTATCTCCCTCTCACTCACTTCCTCTCCCTCTCTCACACCCCCCTCCTTGTCTTCCTAGCTATCCTGCTCACTACTAGCCTTTCCCAACTAACTCAGCCCACTCCCCCAACCCATCATACTTACCTGTCTTCCTTACAGACTTCCTGTAGGACTCAGCAGCTCTAAAACATGTTGATCCCGGCAGATCATGTGACCGCCGGGTCAGAGGGGAGCCGCAACATGGTGGTGCCCATAGCGGTGTATATAGCGCAGCAAAAAAAAAAAAAAAAACCCTGAAATTGGGTAGCTTTTGTTGTGATGACCTGCTGAAATGCTTATGCTCCCATACAATATAAGGTCCCCCTTACACCACCACAGTATAATGTCCTCCTGTGAAGGATACCACTTTGCTAAGCCGCTTGGCACACCTGCGATCCCCCTTTTTAACCTTCCACTCACGCCCCGTGAATGGACTGAGTTCATAGGATATATGAAACAAGCTTTATAAATTTTATAGATTTATTAACCTGAGTGGGTCGGTACTAGCCTCTAACATATACAGAGTACACATCAGAGGATTGTGAAGCAAATACAGGTAAAAGCACAATACAGTACAGAAAATAAAATGGGAATAAAAGATAGGAAAATACCAGAACAAGTTTGTAGTTGGTTCTCTAGGCCTTAGCAGTTTGGCCTAGGGTGCTTTCTTAAATTAGTCACAAAGCATGTGTCCCCTACATGCTGTCCAGCAGTAAAACTCTCAGACCTCACTGCTAGGTCTCAGGGCATGTGCTTAAGTCCACAGCACGACATGTCCTCACATTTTTCCCAGGATAAGAACTCCCTTTGTCCCTCAGTTGAGACCATATAACTATCCCCAGTCTCCTCCCTGAGTGATGTCACTAGGAGGTGAAGTCCTGCCCCCCATCTTGAAACCCAAATAACTATGAATTGTCATATTTCCTTGCTTGATGACCGTAGTGTCAGACAAGGGGTGTGATGGGGTTTGTGGAGAGACCCGTTATGCCCCCATACAGTAAAATGTCCCCTTATCCTTCCATATAATTTCCTCTTTAGGACCTATACAGTACAATGATCCCCTTATGCCCTCCTATAATGGTCCCTTATACACCCATACAGTAACCCTTTTCCCCCCATATATTGACCCCTTTTGTCCCAATACAGTACAATACCACCTAATGCCCCCCATATAATGGCCCCTTATGTTCCCAAACAGTACAATGCCACCTAATGCCCCCATATAATGGTCTCTTATGTCCCCATACAGTACATTACCCCCATACAATAGTCCCTTATGCCCCTATACAGTAACCCTTTATTCCCCCTTATAATGGTTCCTTATACCCTAATACAATACAGTGCACCTTTATTTCCCCATATAATGGCCCCTTATGTCCCAGTATAGTACAATGCCTCCTTATGCCCTCATATGACATCCCCCTAATCTCCATACAGAACAGTGCCCTCTTATGCCTTACCCTCTCTCCCTTCTTTATGGCGAGAGAGAGGTAAATGAAGGTTTCACTTTGACTTTCCCGCATGTAGCTCCTCAGACCTCTGCCCCTTCCCTGCTCTGGGAACCCTGTCAGGGATCTGAGGAGCTACAAGTGAAAAGTGAAAGTGAAATCTGCACTTACTGTTTGGCTCTGTCAGTGGAATGAGCACTCAAGTGCTCATTGACGAACCCAAGTAGACCTCCCGATGCACTTTGGGCTCCAACACCTGCTGGGGTTTGCTGGGTTCTTGTGCCGGCCCTGTCTCTGGCTGCA
Organism: Leptodactylus fallax; assembly: GCA_947044405.1. Classification (NCBI taxonomy): domain Eukaryota; kingdom Metazoa; phylum Chordata; class Amphibia; order Anura; family Leptodactylidae; genus Leptodactylus; species Leptodactylus fallax. The sequence goes on from CAMRHE010000349.1 coordinate 1,820,775, forward strand.
AAACCCGTGGGATCTCAGAAATCATTAAATCAGGAGTCCCCATTTATGAATGGAGTAGTAGTAAACATGAATGAACACCTCACCATTCATTTTAATGGAACTGATGAAACTAAGTAAGTACAGTGCTCTTCCAGCTCCTTAGAAGTCAATGGAGCAGTGGCCAAGGGGTACATTCAGTGTTGGACTGGGATGTCTAGGGCCCACCAGTGGAATAGTCTCTAGGGGCCCACGCCAGGACCCCTGCAGATCAGCTGTACCGAGACAGGGCGGCTAAAGGTAATATGTCGGGAGCCATGCTGCTCATCCACCATACAATGTGCACCACTGCACTACCTAAACCCACTTCTACACCCTGTATGGCAAGTGAACAGTATGGCTCCTAGAATTGTTATTACCTGTAACCACACTGTCCTGGAAAAGCTGATCTGCAGAGGTCCTGGAAGTCAGCCCCCACAGATGTAATATTGATGGCTTATCCTAAGGACTGGCCATCAATATTAGAAAGATGGATAAATCCTTTAAAGAGGTTGTCCGGAAATTGGAGTAACCCATGTGGCGAGCAGTAGATGTAAAATAAAAAATAAATAAATAAGTATACTCACCTGTCCCTGTCACTCCGTTGTTCGATGCCAGTGTCCATTCAGTCTCGTGCCGGGGTATTCTTGCTGGGAGACCTGCACCTCATGTGACCACTAAGACTAATTAGGTACAGGATTACCATAAATGAGGCGCCGCCATGAGACCGAACACAGGCAGGGGACAACGGGGTGCTGGGGACAGGTGAGTATGCTTTTTTTTAAAATTTTTAAACCTCTCTGGCCACCATAGTGGTTGCTCCAATTTATGGACAACCTCTTTAACCGGTTAAGGACTGGGTCTAAAAGTTCCTTATGGACCAGGCCTCATTTTTCAAAACTGACATGTGTCACTTTATATGGCAATAACTTTGAGATGCTATAACTTACACAAGTGATTTTGAGATTGTTTTTTCATGACACATTGTACTTCATGTTAGTGGTAAATATTGATCAATATTTTTGTATTTATTTATAAAAAATTAGGAAATTTGAGGGAAATTTGGAAAAAAATTGCAATTTTCAAAATGTAAAATGCTCTGCTTTTCAGACAGATAGTCATACCACCCAAATACATTAATAAATATTATCTACCATATCTATGCTTTATATCGGCATCATCTTTTAATCATCCTTTAATTTATTTTAGATGTTAGAAGGTTTACAAGTGTAACAGCGATTTTCCAGATTTACAAGAAAATTTCCCAAACTCATTTTTTAGGGACCACTTCAGTTCTGAAGGGGATTATAAAGGCCTATATATTAGAAACCCCCATAAATCACCCCATTTTCAAAACTTCACCCCTCAAATAATTCAAAACAGCAGTTGGAAAGTTTGTTAACCCTTTAAGCATTTCACAAGAATTAAAACAATATGGAGGTGAAATTTAGACATTTCATTTTTATCCAATAATACATTCATTTATCCCTAAAATTAACACATTCACAAAGGGTTAAAGGAGAAAGTGCCTCTCACAGTTTGTTGTGCAATTTCTCCCGAGCACAGAAATACCCCACATGTGGATGTAAAATGATTTTTGGGCACACGGCAGTGCACGGAAAAGAAAGAGCGACACTTGGCATTTGAAAAGCAGATTTTGCTGGAATAGTTTTCAGGTGCCATGTCTCATTTGCAGAGCCCCTAGAGTACCAATACAATGGAAACCCCCTAAAAGTGACCCCATTTTGGAATCTACACCCCTGACAGAATTTCTCAAGGGGTAAACTGAGTATTTTGACCCCACAGCCGTTTCACAGATTTTATTAACATTGGGATGTGTAAATGAAAAATTACTAAAACATCAATTTATCCCCAGAGTTTTCATTTTCACAAGGGGTTAAAGGAGAAAAAGCCGCCCACAGTTTGTTACACAATTGCTCCTGAACACAGCAATACCCCATATGCGATCATAATTTGCTGCAAGGGTACATGGCGGGGCTCGGAATGGAAAGAGAGCTATTTGACTTTTGAAGGGCAGATTTTGCTGGAATAGTTTTCAGGTGCCATGTCCCATTTGCAGAGCCCCTAGAGTACCAATATAATGGAAACCCCCAAAAGTGACCCCATTTTGGAAACTACAGTTGTTTCACAGATTCTATTAACATTGGAATGTAAAAATTAAAAATTATTTTTTTTTTCCAATAAACCATCCATTTAGCGACATATTTTTAATTTTTACAAGGGGATAAAGAAGAAAAAAAAACCCACAGTTTGTTACACAATTTCTCCTGAACACAGAAATGCCCCATATGTGGTCGTAAACTGCTGTATGGGTACATGGTGGGGCTCAGAATGGAAAGAGAGCTATTTTTCTTTAGGAGGGCAGATGTGGCTGGAATAGTTTTCGGGTGCCATGTTGCATTTGCAGAGATCCTAAAGTACCAATACAATGTAAACCCCTCAAAAGTGACACCATTTTAGAAACTACACCCCTCAAGGAATGTATCAAGGGGTATTATCATTTTGAGCCTAAAATGCTTCCCAAAAATAAATGTACAAAGTGAAAATTGACAATTTTAAATAAATATGCCATTTTGGTGCCCCATACGTTGTACCCACTTTGTGGCATCAGAGACATACACTCCTAAAACTATTAAGTGGGCTATCCTGGGGGAAAAAAATTATATATGTGGGTGTAACCTGCTGCTTGGGCACACAGCAGGGCTCAGAAGGGAAGAAGCACTGCGCTTTTTAGCTTTTGAAGTACAGATCTAGAGGGACTTTCTGGACGCCATGTTGTTTTTGCAGAGGTGCCAGTAAATTGGAATTCCCCAAGAAGTGACCTCATTTTGTAGGGGCAATTTTAGGGTCTTTGCCAATTTGACATGGTGTCCAAAATCCAACAATCTAAATCTATGCTCCAAAAGCCACATAGCGCTCCTTCACATCTGCCCCCTGCTGTGTACCCAAACTGCAGTTTACGCCCACATATATTACACTGTTGTACCCAGGATAACGTACTTGGTATAAACTGCTGCTTGGGCACAGCCGGGCACAGAAGGGAAAGAGTGCTATTTTAGTTTTTGAAGCACAGTTTGGTTTTTGGACACCATGCCACTTTTGCAGAGCCCCTGAATTGCCAGTAAAGTGGAATCCACAGACTTGTGACCCCATTTTGGGAACTACACCCCTGAAGGGATTTATCAAGTGGGGTAGCGAGTATTCTTAACCCTTAAGTGTTGCATTCATTTAATCTCAATAAATGAATGCGCAGTTGATAATGAAAAGGGAAAAATTGCAATTTTTCCAGAGATACGCCATTTCAGTGCCCAATATTTTGTGCCCAGCTTATGTCAGCAGACACAAACAATCTAAAAACTGTTAAGTGGGTATCCCGGGCACAACATCTTTTGGAGCGTTCATATCTGATACAAGCCGGGCCCAACGTATTATGCATTGAAATTAAATATTCCTGGAAAAATTGTCATTTTCACCTTTCACCATCAGCTGCGTATTCATTTCTGGAAAATAAATTATAGCAACACTTGGAGGTAAAAAATGTTCACTGTACCCCTGGATAAATTCCTTCAGGGGTGCAGTTTCCAAAATAGGGTCACGTGTCAGGGGTTTCCTCTTTACTGGCATTTCAGGAGCTCTGCAAAAGTGTCATGGCGTCTAAAAGCTAAACTGTCTAAATCTGTGCTCCAAAAACCAAATAGCGCTCCTTCCCTTCTGTGCCCAGCTGTGCCCAAACAGCAGTTTATACCCACATATGACATTAAGTACATTATTCTGGGTACACCAGTGTCATACATGTGGATATAAACTGCAGTTTGTGCACACAGCAGGGCACAAAAGGAAAGGAGCGCTATGTGGCTTTTGGAGTGCAGATTCAGATGTTTGGTATCTGGACGCCATGTCATGTTTGCAGAGCCTCTAATGTACCAGAAAAGTGGAATCTCCTAGGCAGTGACCCCATTTTGAAAACTGCACCCCTCAAAGAATTTATCAGGGGGTGTAGTGAGCATTAGTACCCCAGATGTGAAGGCACAGCGGATGGTGAACGGTGAATATGTAAGCTGTGCGGAGTACATGGGGAACACGAAATTCCCTACTATAACCCCAGTAGCTCCTATGATTGAGGGGGGGGGGGTCACTCTGGGGGTCACTTCTGGTTTATTATCCCTTGTAAGCTCTAAATCTGGTTTGTACCCTTATATAGGCTCGCACAGCTTATACATTCCCTTCCTGCCGCAGCCAGTTGTGTTCTAATGATTTGGTGATTTTTGGGGTTTTTGTCTTCACATTGTACAAGCTATATTCTTTATTTTTCGGATGATGTTGCCATATGAGGGCTGATTTTTTTGCGGTATGATATGCATTTTTTAATGACACCATTTTTTTGGGTGTCTATAATTTATTGAATAAATTATATTAACTCTTTCTGGGTGGATTAAAAAAAAAATATCAATTCTGGAATTGGTTTTTACCTTTTAATTTTTTTGCCGTGTGGCGTACAGAATAAGTAACATGTTACCTTTAATCTGCAGGTCGGTATGATTACGGCAATACCTCATTTATATTGTTTTTTTTATGCGTTACTAATTCTGCAGAACAGAAACCCATTTGTGGACATAAATCAATTGTTTTTGCATCACCATCTTCTGAGAGGCCTAACATTTTTATTTTTCGGTTGACAGACTTGGTTTGGGCTTATTTTTTGCGGGAGGACATGGGCTTTTTATTGGTATTGTTTTGAGGTACATATGAGTTTTTGATCAATTTTTATAGCATTTTTTTGTAAGCAAGATAGTCAAAAATCATTACTTCCAGCGTTTTTTTTCCGTTTTTTTTCCCACGTTCACCGTGTATGTTAAATAGTGCTTCAGTTTTATTGTACAGGTTGTTACAGACGCGGCAATACCAAATATGTGTTGTTTTTATTAATTTTTTTTAATATAATTCATTTTATATAGGAAAAGGGATTTTGGGGGGCTTTATAACTTTATTAATGTTTATTTTACACATTTTATTTTTTTTTTAACTTTTTTTTTACATTTTTTTACTTGTCCTATAAGGACACCTGAGCTAGCGATGCTCTGATCCTGGCTCAGTATTATAGACTGCAATACACGAGCATACTCTTGTATTGCAGTCTATACAGGAATGTCAGCTGATGTAGACGCATCGGCTGACTTCTTCACATCCCGGCAGGATCAGCCAGGTAGTGGGGGCTTCAGGTAGCCTGGGGTCACTGGCCAGACCCCGGGCTACAGGAAAATAGATATCGGCAACCCCCGATCTTGCCGCGGGGGTTGCCGGTGGGGGCGGCAACATGGCGGAACCTCCGTTCCGACCGGGGGTTATGGAGCAGGGTGTTAGCTGTCAGCTACAGCTAACACCCGCTCCCGATCCCGGTCACAGGGTCTCTGAAATGCCGGCCGTAAATTGCCGGACTTCAGAGACCAGGACCGCTGGCCATAAATTTACAGCCGGTGGTCGTCAACCGGTTAAAGGGGTTGTCTGGGCCAAATTTATTTATGGCTACTTCACTGGTCCCCCATATTGTAAGGGGAACAGTGATGGGGCCATTATATTGTATGTGGGCGGTGATGGGAGCTAACATCCTGTGGGGGGGACATTAAATAGATAGGCCATAAATACCTGATTACTAGGGGGATCACACACAGCCCCATCAGTTGTACAGAGCCATTTCCGGTGCCCATTCTGTACACAACACAGGGTCGGAAGCAGAAAGCTCCATCCACTGTATAGCAGCCTGGGGTCTCCACTGCAGCTCAGCTCCCATTGACTTCAATATGTGCTGAGATACAGTGAAGGTGCCCGGCTAATATACAGTGGACTGAGCTTTTTGCTTCCGGCCCTGGAAGTGACTCTGTACAGCTGATCGGTCCGGGGGTCCAGCATATTTTTTTTTAATTTTTTTTTATATAATTAGTCTGGGGGAGGTGGAAAAACAAAACAAAAAAAATAACAAAACATACCCACCTGTCCCCGATGCTCCGGTGTATCCCAGCGCAGTCCAGTCCTGCAACTACGCTGTCTTCTTTTGCCGGAAGTCCTCACTGGCTGTGACGTCCCAGGTCCCTTCCCTTAGGCCACTGATTGGCCTCAGGAGTCACATGACGTCACAGGTAGTCACGTGCAGAGGGAACTTCTGCTGGAAGAAGACAACAGAGCTGCAGAACCAAACCGCCCTGAGAGACACTGGGGACAGGAGATTAAGTTCTGGGTTTTTTTGGGGGTTTTTTTTTTCACCTGTTCCGGCGTAATTAGAAAAAAAAAATGTTATCCTGGACAATCCCTTTAATGTCCTCTTAAAGAAGTTACAGGTCTGTGAGAGCCAGAAATCTTGCTTGTTTGTAGGTGACCAAATACTTATTTTCCACCATAATTTGCAAATAAATTCTTAAAAAATCAGACAATGTGATTTTCTAGATATGTTTTCTCATTTTGTCTCTCATAGTTGAGGTCTACCTATGATGTCAATTTCATGTCTCGCTCAGCTTTTTAAGTGGGAGAACTTGCACAATTGGTGGCTAACTAAATACTTTTTTTCCCCACTGTATGTACAATATTAGTTATTCATCAAGAGTGACTCTTTTTAAAAGACACTGACATTTCGTATGCTACAGACAACAGTAACTATTTCATCTCAAGTACTTTATTCACATCAATACTGCTCAGTACTTCTACATCATACTACTACTGTAGATTTTGAGAGTTTTTTTTTTCCTGTTTTCTCCATGCGCCATGGAGATACCATAGCAACTAGTCTCTACCCACTATCTCAGGGACAAGTGAGAATTAAGGATTTCCAAGTTCCTGTATGCAGAACACAAATCGTATAATGGCCAGTTATTTCTAATGTACACGCTTATGGCAGCTTATCAGGAAAAGTAATTTGAGAAGTTAGGTACACTTAAAATTGCAAGTAGCCTATCAGTTTCAGTGTCCTCAAAGGTTTTTTTTTAAATGCTACTGTCTGTCCTACAGTAGGTTTTACAAATTTAGACCAAACCTGGCTGCAGGGAATCATCATATGATTTACTTTGCGTGACCAAGGATAACAAGTTAACATTTTAAAGGAAGCAGGAAAAATTTACCCTTAAGTATAAACACTTGCAATGGATGAAAAAAACACTATAAAATACTTTAATAGAAAAGTCTGAACTGTGTGCCAGAGAAATCAGTGTTTGAAAACTGTTACTAAAATATATATTGCATGGTTTCTTAATTATATGGACTGTACTGGTAATTGGTATCATCAAGTGGACAACCTTAATTATTATAAGTGCTATAATAATGCTTATTAGTGTCCCCACTCACAATGCATGGCCTATTACCAGGCAGATATCTGATTACTGTGTTGTTACTGTAACGAGCTGTGCACCTGTGTGTATATCACATGACCATGGACCGTAAATCACATGACCATGGTCAAAATTTTATCCACTAGAAGCAAGCTAAATGAATGACAGCAAGCAGAGATCTAGAAATTGAGGAATTGATACAGAAAGTATATTGGAAAATTGTACAACTTTTTATTATACAAACAATAACATTTGTCTCTCAATATTGGTCTGAAAGTGGCCAACCCCTTTAATGCCCTCACCCATAGTATAATGCTCCTCAATGTCCCCACCCACAGTATAATGCTTCTTAATGCCCTCCACCCACTGTATAATGCTCATTAATGCCCCCACCCTCATTGTAATGCTCCTTAGTGCCCCCACCTACAGTATAATGATCCTTAATGCCCCCATTCACATTATAATGCTTCTTAGTTCCCCCACCCATGGTATAATGGTCCTTGATGCCCCCATCCATAGAATAATGCTCCTCAATGTCCCCACCCACAGTATAATGCTCCTTAATGTCCCCGCCCACATTGTAATGCTCCTTAGTGCCCCCACCTACAGTATAATGATCCTTAATGCTCCCATTTACAGTATAATGCTTCTTAGTTCCCCCACCCATGGTATAATGGTCCTTAATGCCCCCACCCATAGTATAATGCTCCTTAGTGCCCACACCCACAGTATAATTCTCCTTAGTGCATTCACCCACAGTATAATGCATTTTAATGACCCGGTCTGGATTCCTACCATCTCTTTGGTTGGGAGATGAATGTTCCTACCTGCCATTGTTAATGTTAATTATGTGTGGGGGCACTAATGGGGAATTACACTGGGGTACTAAGCAGCATACTGTGTGATAGGGCATTATAGTGTGTGGAACACTTATGTCCCATTACTACCCCCCACAGTATAATGCTCCTACTCACGGTATAATGCTTATTAGTGTCCCCACTCACAATATAATGGTCCTTAATGCCCCCACCTATAGCATAATGCTCCTTAGTGCCCCCACCCACAGTATAGTGCTTCTTAGTGCCCCCACCCACAGTATAATAATCCTTAATGCCCCCACTCACATTATAATGCTCCTTAATGCCCCCTACCCACTGTATAATGGTTCTTAGTGCCCACACAAACAGTATAATGATCCTTAATGCCCCCACTCACAGTATAATGCTTATTAGTGCCCCCACCCATGGTATAATGCTCCTAATGCCCCCACCCATAGTATAATGCCATGTTAGTGCCCCCCCACACAGTATAATGCAAAATTAGCTGCCCCACACACAATATAATGCCATGTTTGTGCCCCCCCCAAAAAAAACACACAGTATAAAACACATTAGGAAATATTTTTTCTTAATTGTTCTTGTCTGGACTCTGGACATGTTCAGCTGTTCTTCAGTTCAGACCTTTAAATCATGGCAAAACCCAGTCAAAGGACCTTTACTAAAAGTAGTTAAGTACCCCTCTTCTAGTAGATCATTTCCTTATTCAATGGTACTGAAGCTATCTCTATTTAATAGTAGCTGAAAGGGTTTTTTCCACACTGACAATTTTCCACTTATACATAGGTCGAGCATGTGTAATGCCACTGTAGTCAAAATGTTTAAAACTGATTCAGAGAGAAGAGTACAGTATTTAACCTTTTCTGTCAATTCCATAGACTGAATAGAACAGCAATGTACATGCTTCAGTGAGGCAGAATTAGGGGCCCATGAGTCCCATTCTAATGATCACTGTCAAATCAGCAAAGAATCAAAATGTTTATATTACTAAAACATAGCTCTCAATATTACCATTAAAAATAATAGCGACCCCCAAAACAAAAACAAGAACCAAAATTATACAAATCCATCTCAAACAAATAATATCTTATGGTTTAAATGTGCGCAATAAAATCAGAACATTTTTACCAGAGATCTTGCATATAGAGAAGAGAGGGTTTGGTCATCAGCTTGGGTTAGTAGGAAGCAGGGTTGGACTGGCCCACCCGGGGACCGGTGAATTCCCCGATGGGCCTCGTGCCCTTAGGGGGCACTACTGGACCCCCACTGCTTTTTTTTTTAATAATCAGTGGCGGTGCGGTAATGGCCCCTATTCACTTACCTCTCCCAGCTCCTGGCCAGGGGGCCCCCATGTACACTGCAGATTACGTCATCGCGACGTGATGTGCAGTGTACAGGGCCCAAGCTGAAGCGGGAAGAGGAGAGGCCGCGAGCAGGAGCGGGGAGAGGTAAGTGGTGCACCCAGGTTCTCCCCGGTTTTGCGACACGGTTCTGCTACTAGTAGAGCAGAAAGCCACAGGCTTCCTGCTCTACTGCTCACAGGCTTGTAGGCCACGAGCCCCATTGAGCCTGTAGCCTACAAGCTAAGCACCAATCCTTACCTGTCTGCTCCTGTCGCCTCCTGCTTTTTTCTTGCACGGGCGCACATGACGTCACATCAGTGCGCCAGGAGCAAGATGGAGTGGGAGGCAACAGGGGCAGACAGGTAAGTAATGACCTAATGCTGCTATGGGGGGGGGGGACTAGTGAAGGGGCTACTGTATGACTCATACAACGTCCCTTTCACTATTCCCCACCCCATACATTATCCACTTCACTATTCACCCCCATACTTTAGCCACTTCACTATTCCCACCCCCATACAGTGGCCCTCTTCACTATTCTCCCCCCTCCATACAGTGGCCCCTTCACTTGTCCCCTATACTGTATGGGAACTATTGATGGGGCCATTATATTGTGTGTGGGGGCAGTGATGGAGGCCAATATCCTGGGGGACATTAAATGGGTTGTCCAGGATACCTCCCCCCCAAAACTTACTCTCCTGAGGATAGGCCATAAAAAATAACCCTGGACAACCCCTTTAATATGCCCCACAAAGTTTAATGTCCCCCTCACAGGATGTTAGCCCCTATGACTGCCCCACACAATATAATGGCCCCATCACTGTTCCCCTTACAGTATGGGGAACCAGTGAAGAGGCCACTGTATGGGGGAACCAGTGAAGTGGCCATAAAAATGTTGGCCCAAACAACCCCTTTAAAGAGGCTGTCCATAAATTGGAGCGACCACTGTGGTGTAAAAATTTTAAAAAAAAGCATACTCACCTGTCCCCAACACCCCTTTGTCCCCTGCCTGTATCTGTTCAGTCTTATGGCGGCGCCTCATTTCTGGAAATCCTGTGCCTAATTGGTCTTACCAGTCACATGAGGTGCGGGACTCCCAGCAAGAAGGCGCCGGCACGAGACTGAATGGACACTGACAGTGGGCAATGGAGTGCCGGGAACAGGTGAGTATGCGTTTTTATTTTTATTTTTTTTATTTCATTTTACACCTCCTGCTCGCCACATGGGTTGCTCCAATTCCTAGACAACCTCTTTAACCCCTTAATGACCGGGCCATTTTTTGTTTTTGCATTTTCGTTTTTCCCTCCCCACATTCCAAGAGCCATAACTTTTTCATTTTTCAGTGCACAGAGTCACATGATGGCTTATTGTTTGTGAAACAAATTGTACTTTGTAATGTCACTATTCAATATGCTGTGCAATGTACTGGGAAGCTGGGACAACATGACGTTTTTATTGATACCACTTGGGGAAATATCTGATGGTTTGATCACTTTTTATTCAATTTTTTATAGGAGACAAAGTGTTGAAAAAAACGCTATTTGGCCATTTTGATTTTTTTTCCCCGCTACGCCGTTCACCGTATGGAATAAATATTTTAATATTTTAATAGTTCGGGCATTTTGGAGCGCGGGGATACCTAAAGTGTTTATGCTTACTTTTGTTTATTTACTTTTATATCTGATCTAGGAAAAGGGGGGTGATTTGAACTTTTGTGTTTTTTTTAATTTTTACATACTTTTAAAAACTTTTTTTTTTAAACTTTTACTTGTATGATCAGACTCCCTAGGGACCTTGAAACCTAGGGGATCTGATCACTGATACTATTCACTGCGATACTACTGTTTCGCAGTGAATAGCAAAATGCCTTCACTGCTATTAGACGATGCCTCTGGCATCGCGTAACAGCTATACTGTAATGACAGGCCTGGGAGCCTTCAATAGACTCCCGGCTGTCATGGCAACCTTGGCGGCTCCGCAATTTAGACGCCGCGGTCTAAAGAGCTGTGGAAGGACACCAGAAAAAAAAATTGTAGACCTGCACCAGGCTGGGAAGACTGAATCTGCAATAGGCAAGCAGCTTGGTGTGAAGAAATCAACTGTGGGAGCAATAATTAGAAAATGGAAGACATACAAGATCACTGATAATCTAAAATGATCACAAGAACGGTGAGCAAAAATCCCAGAACCACATGAGGGGACCTAGTGAATGACCTGCAGAAAGCTGGGACTAACATAACAAAGGCTACCGTCAGTAACACACTACGCCGCCAGGGAGTCAGATCCTGCAGTGCCAGACGTGTCCCCCTCCTTCAGCCAGTACATATCCGGGCCTGTCTGAAGTTTGCTAGAGAGCATTTGGATGTTCCAGAAGAGTATTGGGAGAATGTCATATGGTCAGATGAAACCAAAGTAGAACTGTTTGGTAGAAACACAACTCGTCGTGTTTGGAGGAGAGTGAATGCTGAATTGCATCCAAAGAACACCATACCTACTGTGAAGCATGGGGGTGGCAACATCATGATTTGGGGCTGTTTCTCTGCAAAGGGTCCAGGACGACTGATCCGTGCACATGAAAGAATGAATGGGGCCATGTATCGTGAGATTTTAAGTGCAAACCTCCTTCCATCAGCAAGGGCATTGAAGATGAAACGTGGCTGGGTCTTTCAGCATGACAATGATCCCAAGCACACCGCCAGTGCAATGAAGGAGTGGCTTCCTAAGAAGCATTTCAAGGTCCTGGATTGGCCTAGCCAGTCTCCAGATCTCAACCCCATAGAAAACCTTTGGAGGGAGTTGAAAGTCCATGTTGCACAGCCACAGCCCCAAAACATCACTGCTCTAGAGGAGATCTGCTATACTGTAATGACAGGCCTGGGAGCCTTCAATAGACTCCCGGCTGTCATGGCAACCTTGGCGGCTCCGCAATTTAGACGCCGCGGTCGCGTTTGACCGCGGCATCTAAAGGGTTAACAGCCGCGATCGGTGCAGGCACCGATCGCTGCTGTTAGCGGCGGGTCCTGGCTGTATTATACAGCCGGCACCCGCGGTGTATGGAGAGCGCTCAGCTTCTGAGCGCTCTCCATACATCGTCATGCGACTCAGGATGTACTATTACGCCCTGCGTCATTAAGGGGTTAAAGGATTTATCCATCTTTCTAATATTGATGGCCTGTCCTTGGGATAGGCCATTAATATTACATCTGCAGGGGTCCGACAGCCAGGGCTTCTGCAGATCAGCTTTACCAGGACAGTTCAGCTACAGGAAATTATAACAATTCCAGGAGCCACGCTGTTCACTTGCCATACAGGGTGTAGCAGTGGGTTTAGGTAGTGCAGTGGTGAACATCATATGGCTGTAAGCAGCATGACTTCTGACATGTTAATACTTTTAGCCACCCTGTCTCGGTACAGCTGATCTTCAAGGGTCCTGGCGGTGGGCTCCTAGAAACAATTCCACTGGTGGGCCCTAGACATCCCAGTCCGACACTGGTGGGAAGGATGTGAACTAGCCCTCTATACTCCCTAGCACCTGGTCAGCAGCTCATGTCCTAACAAGGACAGTCCCAAGCTTTCCCTATTTTTTGCTCTATTAGTATAACACCCCCCTCCCCACGCATTTCATGACTACTTCATAAGAGGAAGGCATTCATCAGGGGATTTGTTACTGATGATGAAGTAAAGAGCATCTATATTTGTTAGACTTGCTCAAGTTTGCTCTACCCTTGATGGAGGGGAGCCTCCTGACCTCACAGTGGTGTGGACACCAGTAAGATGTCCAGTAAGAGATAGACACTGTGACTTCATGCCTGCAGAGAAATGATAAATGCTGATTGTTGGACAACCTCTTTAATAGGACGGTTCATCACAACAAACCCTGTACTACGGAATAGGGATATCACAGATGGGGGAACCCCACAGGGAATTCAAAAATCAAACAGTTGTCTAGTTCCATATAAAGCTGCCTGTGAATAAAGTGTTAAAGTTACATATTTGTAGACAATTTGTAAATTAGCTCTGGTTCTCCAAGTGGGCGTTAGTAACCTTTTATATTTTTTTCAGAGAAAACCAGAATCCAGAGATAGTTTACATATAACCTTCCAGGGGCCATATCTTTTGATTGGATAAACACATTTGAAAAAGAAATATGCGGTTACTCAAATAATGCATGGCATTTACCATTTTGTACTTGTGGAAAGATTCTCTTTAAATATAGTTATGTTCATTGAAAGCCCTTTAAGTGCATGGTGTAAACAATATCAAGTCATCTAGGTGTTATTTTTAGATATTCTTAGAAATTATTAATCTCTAAAAATGAATTTTACCTGCCTTTACATTCTGTCTTAAGTCATTATGCTAAATTTACCTGAAGGATCTTCCCATCATACAGCTCTACTTGCTAATGAATCACAGTTAAAGATTCATATTGCTGCACTTGCACTAGTATTGCCACATGCTTAAATTTATGCCTGTGGATCTGTAATAGCACCGATGGGGGAAAATATGGCACTCAAAGCAGCCAGTGCACACTTCTTCACTATTCAGCTGTCACAGTGCATGTGCCCAGGCACCGCCCCCTGCAGGTCAACTGAATCTTACACCAGTGGAGAAGGCACACACATGACACATGACTTCCCACTGTTGTTTCCTTCTTTACTGCAACAATTTTATTTTACAGTAAATCTTCATAGAGCTAACAATTAGCAGGGTACCAGTGTAACTGTGACGAACGGCTACCTCTCACCAAGTGTATGCTTTAAAGTACACCAATTTCCCAAACCAGCTGATTCCTGTAGGCTGTGTCCCTCTCTCCACAAGATTTTTATTATTATTTGAGGGTTTACATACGGTACACAAGATATACAAAACAGATGATACAAACAGTGACCAGCTGGTGTAAGATGGGGAAACAGCCCTCATGTTATGAATGTAACTGTTACCTCAGAAATAGAAGAGACTGTAATTCTGTAATTCCCTGGAGTAGTTACGTGGAGACCCTGTTCTGCAGAGGAGGAACAAGGAAGGAGCAGAGTGTGTCTGGCATCCATCTTAGCTGTGTGTGCTTCTGAGCTTTTAGAAGAAGAAGGGCTGAAGTGAGAGGAAAAAAAAATTCTTCAAGGATTAGAGACATATATCAAGAGTTTTCTGAAGCAGAGACTGTTCCAGGGTTTGCTCAGACAGCATCCTAAGGTGAAGATTGCTATCAAGGACCGGCTGAGAAGTGGCCCTGTCAGTGAGATTGCATGTTTGGATGAGCCCTGCTTTCAGCGGTTCCAGAGACGAAGCTAACAGGTACCCAACAAATCTGGATCACTAAGAGAAGTAAACGTTCACGCACCGCAATACATTTTTGGCGCAAATTGCTTGGGACTGAGTAAGGGCCTGTAGTTAGACTAGTTAGACATCCTCATCTTCACAGGCCACACTACTGGTGAATTATCTACCTATTCGGTAGTAAGGACTAAGACTCAGAGAATTCTATTGAGTTGTAACTCTCAGAGAGGAGCTTCTGAGGGAGTCTAGAAGCGACATTTTAAACGTTGTCATATTTCTTTGGCTTGCAAGCTGATCTACTATTATAGTTACTCGGTTATACTTTGTTTGTGGGGAATAGAGGTATTTTGATAAGTTTGTAAGCTCTTGTGTTGTACCACCGGTGCCTCTTTCATACTCACTGAATTGTTCCTGTGACTAGGGTGATAAAAAGGTAACAAGCGGCTGGTTAGTTGCCGCCTGCAGATAGGTAAAAGCTTGGAGTGTATTGCAGTTGCACATAAGAGGGCACCGCGCTGTACAACACCAGGGTCTCAGCTTACTGGCTGAGTGTATGTAAATAGTTGGGAGTGTTTTTCTGGTAAATAGGTGTTACTACACAAAGTAAAATCTTGTTTTCTTACTAAATTGATTTGGAGTCGCTTCCTTTGTTCGTGTCTTCGCTGTATCCTGGGGAGCCCACCCCAGTACATGGCTTACACTGGCACAGTGGGATAGAGGGCCCTGCCCGCAAGTGCTTACAATCTATGAGGGAAGAGGGATAGAGACAGAAGGTGAGAGGAGAGGCTGTTCAGGTAGTGGTATGGAGACAGTAGTATTATTGGAGGTTGTAGGCCTTCCTGAATAGGTGAGTATTCAGGGCCTTCTTGAAGCTTGTTATTGTGGGGGACAGGTAGCGGGAGATTAGGTCGGAGATATATGGAGGGGACAGGTTGTGGATGGCTTTGTATGTCAGCGTTAGTAATTTGAATTCTATTCGCTGGGCAACGGGTAGCCAGTGAAGGGATTGGTAGAGGGGAGGGGCCGATGAAGAACGGGGGGAGAGGTTTATTAAGCGAGCAGCACAGTTTAAGGTGGATTGGAGGGGGTCGAGAGTGTTAGCTGGGAGGCCATGGAGAAGGGTGTTACAGTAGTTAAGGCGGGAGATTATGAGGGCATTGACTAGCATCTTTGTAGTTTCAGTGGTGAGGAAGGAGCGGATTCGATGGATGTTCTTGAGTTGGAGGCGGCAGGAGGTGTTGAGGGTTTGAATATGCAGCTTGAAGGATAGGTCGGAGTCTAAGGTTATCCCAAGGCAGCGGGCCCGTGGGACTGGGGTGAGAGTGGTTCCATTAATTTTGATAGATGGGTCAGGTAGGGGGGCTGTGCGAGGAGGGGTAAAGATTATGAACTCTGTTTTCTCCATGTTGAGTTAGAGAAAGCGGGAGGAGAGAAAGGAGGCTACGGCTGCTAGACATTCTGGGACTCTGGACAACAGAGAGGTAATGTCTGGTCCAGAGAGATACAGTGGGGAAAAAAAGTATTTAATCAGCCACCAATTGTGCAAGTTCTCTCACTTAAAAAGATGAGAGAGGCCTGTAATTGACATCATAGGTAGATCTCAACTATAAGAGACAATAATAATAATAAATCTTATTTATATAGCACCAACATATTCCACAGCACTGTACAATTTGTAGGGTTGAAGTACGCACAAAAAAAGATACATTACAAAGAAATAGTCAATTCACACACTGGGACTGAGGGCCCTGCTCGCAAGAGCTTACAATTTATAAGGTAGAGGGGGTGACAAAAGAGGTAGCAGGGGCGACATTGGAGGTAGCATTGCTTATACAATAGTCAGACAATTTTGTAATAGAGGTTACTGCCACTACACATATATAAGCTGTATGAGCCATCACTAGTCGTGTCCTTTAACGTGCAGTTGGTGCCTGGATATATAAAGTTAGTCTGATATGGCATCATATCCTGTGAGGTAATATGGGAGTATGAACAGAGGGTACGTTTTAGGGATACTAACTACGGAAGGGTTTACATTAGGAGTTGTGCTAGGCCTGTCTGAAAAGATATGTCTTTAGTTTGCGCTTGAAGCTGTAGAAATTGGAGGTTAATCTAATAGTCCGGGATAGAGCATTCCAGAGAAGTGGTGCAACTCAGGAGAAGTCTTGTATCCGTACATGGGAGGTTCTAATAATAGAGGATGTTAGTCTAAGGTCAAGAGCTTACAATCTATGAAAATGAGAAAACATATCTAGAAAATCACATTGTCTGATTTTCTAAGAATTTATTTGCAAATTATGGTGGAAAATAAGTATTTGGTCACCTACAAACAAGCAAGATTTCTGGCTCTGACAGACCTGTAACTTCTTCTTTAAGAGGCTCCTCTGTCCTCCACTCATTACCTGTAGTAATGGCACCTGTTTGAAATTGTTATCAGTATAAAAGACACCTGTCCACAACCTCAAACAGTAACACTCCAAACTCCACTATGGTGAAGACCAAAGAGCTGTGGAAGGACACCAGAAAAAAAAATTGTAGACCTGCACCAGGCTGGGAAGACTGAATCTGCAATAGGCAAGCAGCTTGGTGTGAAGAAATCAACTGTGGGAGCAATAATTAGAAAATGGAAGACATACAAGATCACTGATAATCTAAAATGATCACAAGAACGGTGAGCAAAAATCCCAGAACCACATGGGGGGACCTAGTGAATGACCTGCAGAAAGCTGGGACTAACATAACAAAGGCTACCGTCAGTAACACACTACGCCGCCAGGGACTCAGATCCTGCAGTGCCAGACGTGTCCCCCTCCTTCAGCCAGTACATATCCGGGCCCGTCTGAAGTTTGCTAGAGAGCATTTGGATGTTCCAGAAGAGTATTGGGAGAATGTCATATGGTCAGATGAAACCAAAGTAAAACTGTTTGGTAGAAACACAACTCGTCGTGTTTGGAGGAGAGTGAATGCTGAATTGCATCCAAAGAACACCATACCTACTGTGAAGCATGGGGGTGGCAACATCATGATTTGGGGCTGTTTCTCTGCAAAGGGTCCAGGACGACTGATCCGTGCACATGAAAGAATGAATGGGGCCATGTATCGTGAGATTTTAAGTGCAAACCTCCTCCCATCAGCAAGGGCATTGAAGATGAAACGTGGCTGGGTCTTTCAGCATGACAATGATCCCAAGCACACCGCCAGTACAACGAAGGAGTGGCTTCCTAAGAAGCATTTCAAGGTCCTGGATTGGCCTAGCCAGTCTCCAGATCTCAACCCCATAGAAAACTTTTGGAGGGAGTTGAAAGTCCATGTTGCATAGCCACAGCCCCAAAACATCACTGCTCTAGAGGAGATCTGCATGGAGGAATGGGCCAACATACCAGCAACAGTGTGTGCCAACCTTGTGAAGACTTACAGAAAACATTTGACCTCTGTCATTGCCAACAAAGGATATATAACAAAGTATTGAGATGAACTTTTGTTATTGACCAAATACTTATTTTCCACCATAATTTGCAAATAAATTCTTAAAAAAATCAGACAATGTGATTTCTTGGATTTGTTTTCTCATTTTGTCTCTCATAGTTGAGGTCTACCTCTGATGTCAATTACAGGCCTTTCTCATCTTTTTAAGTGGGAGAACTTGCACAATTGGTGGCTGACTAAATTCTTTTTTTTCCCCATTGTATTTGGGGTTGTCGCAGCCCAGGGTCAATTGTCAGACCCCGGGAGTGCCAAAAATACAAATCAGAATGCCCCAAACTCACAGTAGGGGGGACGATGGGAGGACATTTTTACTGCAGAACCCCTTAGATGCCGCACTCATGTTTGACCGTGGCATCTAAGGGGTTAAAACCCCCGAGCGTATCTGAGCTCCAATTGGGGGTGCTGGAGTAGGATGTTAGCTATAACTTACAGATAACACTTGCTCCAGCAACCCCACGCTCAGACTCTGAGCGGGCGGGAGGATTCTGCTGTATTATTATGGAAGCTGTCCTCTAGAACCAGGCAGCCACACCGTATTATTATTGCATGTGTCGCCTAATGGTTAATAGCTACACACTAGTGCATGTTGTTTGCTATTACTGTAATCTTTCAGCCTACAAATGCCAGTACTATATATCAGTCAAGTATTGTGGGACATGAAATCCCACATCATGAAAAAATCATGAAGCCTGATTCATGACAGAATCATGCAAAAAATGAAGTACACACTCTTTGTATTCTATGGCCGTGATGGCCAACCTATGGCACGCATGCCAGAGAGGGCATGCAGAGCCCTCTCTGTTGGCATGCGTGCCATCGTCCTGATCGCTCACTAATGGGGAATCCGGTACAGGATTCCCCGTTAGTGAACGATCGCTTCTTTGAGCTGTTATGTGCAAATGCAGCAGACAGCTGAAGGCTGTCAGTGCAGGCTGTGGGTCCACGGGACAGCAGCTTACACTGACTGCAGAGTGTGACCTCTGCCCGGACGCAGGCGCAATGACGTAAGTCGTCAGCACCTGCAATCAGAAGAAGGAGGACACCCGGCTGCTATTCGTGGGACTTCAGGTAAGTATCATATAATACTATGTGTGGGGGCCTACTGTAGAGCATATAATACTGTGTGGGGGGCCTACTGTAGAGCATATAATACTCTATGGGGGGCACACTGTGGAGCATATAATACTGTGTGGGAGGCCTACTGTGGAGCAAATAATACTGTATGGGGGGTCCACTGTAGAGCATATAATACTGTGTGGGGTCCCAAAGTTGAGCTTACAATACTGTGTGGGGGGCCTATTGCAGGCATATAATACTGTGTGGGGGACCACTGTGGAGTATATAATACTGTGCGGGCCACTGTGGAGCATATAATACTGTGCGGGGGCAGCTGTGGAGCATATAATACTGTGTACAGGCCACTGTTGAATATATAATACTATGTGGGGGCCCACTGTGGAGCATATAATACTGTGTACAGGCCATTGTTGAATATATAATACTGTGGGGGGGCTCACTGTGGAGCATATAACACTGTGTGGGGGCAACTGTGGAGCATATAATACTGCACGGGGGCCACTGTGGAGCATATAATACTGTGCGGGGGCCACTGTGGAGCTTATAATACTGTGCATGGGCCACTGTGGAGCATATAATACTGTGCGGGGGCCACTGTGGAGCATATAATACTGAGTGGGTGTCACTGAGGAGCATATCATACTGCGCGGGGGCCACTGTGGAGCTTATAATACTGTGCATGGGCCACTGTAGGCATATAATACTGTGTGGGAGCAACTCTGGAGCATATAATACTTAGTGGGGGTCACTCTGGAGCATATAATACTGTGTGGTGGCCACTGAGGAGCATATAATACTGTCTGGGGTCCACTTTGGAGCACATTGTACTATCTGGGGGCCTCCGTGGAGCGCATTATACTGTCTGGGGCCCTTCACTATTTATATCACATAATATCTGTTTTATAGCAGACATGTGATATTATTACAGGCTGTAATAACATTGCACGGTCACTATAAAAAAGATCCTGGTTAATTTAAGGTTAAATTGCCATGTTGGCACTTTGCGATAATTTAGCGGGCTTTGGGTTGCAGCTTGGACACTCAGTCTCTAAAAGGTTCGCAATCACTGTTCTATGGTTTTACATATCAGGGCATAATAAGCAAAAACTTCTGGTCCTTAGAAAGTCTTAAAATTACATAAATGCAACCTCAGATGAACAGCAGAACTTGACTAATTACACTGTGGCATTATTTATTTAACAAAAACTAGTCCAAAATGCAGAAGCTGTACAGTGCTGGCCAAAAGTATTGGCACCCCTGCAATTCTGTCAGATAATACTCAATTTCTTCCAGAAAATGATTGCAATCACAAATGCTTTGGTAATAATATCTTCATTTAATTTGTCTTCAATGGAAAACCACGAAAAGAATTGTCAAAAAGCCAAATTGGATATAATTCCACACCAAACATAAAAAAGGGGGTGGACAAAAGTATTGGCACCCTTTGAAAAATCATGTGATGCTTCTCTAATTTGTGTAATTAACAGCACCTGTTACTTACCTGTGGCACATAACAGGTGGTGGCAATAACTAAATCACTCTTGCAGCCAGTTGAAATGGATTAAAGTTGACTCAACCTCTGTCCTGTGTCCTTGTGTGTACCACATTGAGCATGGAGAAAACAAAGAAGACCAAAGAACTGTCTGAGGACTTGAGAAGCAAAATTGTGAGGAAGCATGAGCAATCTCAAGGCTACAAGTCCATCTCCAAAGACCTGAATGTTCCTGTGTCTACCATGCGCAGTGTCATCAAGAAGTTAAAAGCACATGGCACTGTGGCTAACCTCCCTAGATGTGGACGAAAAGAAAAATTGATGAGAGATTTCAACGAAAGATTGTGTGGATGGTGGCTAAAGAACTTCGACTAACATCCAAACAAGTTCTAGCTGCCCTGCAGTCCGAGGGTACAACAGTGTCAACCCGTACTATCCGTCGGCGTCTGAATGAAAAGGGACTCTATGGTAGGATACCCAGGAAGACCCCACTTCTGACCCAGAGACATAAAAAAGCCAGGCTGGAGTTTGCCAAAACTTACCTGAGAAAGCCAAAAACTTTTTGGAAGAATGTTCTCTGGTCAGATGAGACAAAAGTAGAGCTTTTTGGGAAAAGGCATCAACATAGAGTTTACAGGAAAAAAAAGAGGCCTTCAAAGAAAAGAACACGGTCCCTACAGTCAAACATGGCGGCGGTTCCCTGATGTTTTGTGGTTGCTTTGCTGCCTCTGGCACTGGACTGCTTGACCGTGTCCATGACATTATGAAGTCTGAAGACTACCAACAAATTTTGCAGCATAATGTAGGGCCCAGTGTGAGAAAGCTGGGTCTCCCTCAGAGGTCATGGGTCTTCCAGCAGGACAATGACCCAAAACACACTTCAAAAAGCACTAGAAAATGGTTTGAGAGAAAGCACTGGAGACTTCTAAAGTGGCCAGCAATGAGTCCAGACCTGAATCCCATAGAACACCTGTGGAGAGATCTCAAAATGGCAGTTTGGAGAAGGCACCCTTCAAATCTCAGGGACCTGGAGAAATTTGCCAAAGAAGAATGGTCTAAAATTCCAGCAGAGCATTGTAAGAAACTCATTGATGGTTACCGGAAGCGGTTGTTCGCAGTTATTTTGTCTAAAGGTTGTGCTACCAAGTATTAGGCTGAGGGTGCCAATACTTTTGTCCCGCCCATTTTTGGAGTTTTGTGTAAAATGATCAATGATTTGACTTTTTTTTCATTCTCTTTTGTGTTTTTTCATTGCAAGCAAAATAAATGAAGATATTATTACCAAAGCATTTGTGATTGCAATCATTTTCTGGAAGAAATTGAGTATTATCTGACAGAATGGCAGGGGTGCCAATACTTTTGGCCAGCACTGTATGTGCAAAAATTTTATGGAGTCTGTCACCTGTAGCTTTGTTACAAACCTAATCACAGTACTTTGTACAGGTGATTCTATCATTTCCAAATATACTTCTGTCATTCAGCTCTGATACTCCATTTTCTGGTACATTACCATTTTCATATTCAAATGACGGGAACGTGTTTGGGGGAGTGCCTTAGCTTTTCTGGGCATTGGTCTCAGTTCTAGATTTAATGGGAAAGTACTTTTCCCCTCATTAGCATATACATAAAGTGATGATTTAAATAAAAATCTGGCTCCAAAGCTGAATAACAGAGGCATATTTGGAAACTGTAGAAACACCTCTACAAGGTTCTGGGATTAGATTTATAACCAATTTACAGTTGACAGACTTTCTTTAAGTACATTTATACTGCTTCATATAAATTAATAAGGTAAGTAGCAGCCAGGTGCTGCTAATCAAATGCTCTTGATAATTGATCATCTATAAAAGCAGAAATTTTGGCAGTTTGCTGGTATGGAGATTTCAAGTGTGTGTTAACACCATGCCAAGGAACATTTGAAGTCTATCCTTCTACAGTTAAAATATTATTCACAAATGTAAAACATTTGTTAGACTCAGGAAAGCTCAGAGGATTTACAAAAAAGGTATATCTAAAAATCTATAAGCCTTGGTTAGCATGTTAAATGATCAAGTTCATGAACAATTATGAAAAGACTGAACAAGTATGGCTTGTTGTAAGGACATCTATTCAACAGCTAAAGTTTGGTTGAAACTGGGTCATGTAAATTCTTAGTTTGCCTGGACAGACAAAAACTCTGAATGTACGCCTATTGTGTTGATATACACTCACGGGGATCAGCAAGTAAATAAGGCCCATTACCTGCTGGGATTACTCCAGCAGGTAAAGGCTTAAAAAAAAAAAAAAAAAAAAACAGCAGCAGCCGCAGTCAACAAAGGCCCCGACCTTTCTCATATCACGCCACTGTAGCTGACGTGGGCTGAAGTGGAATCGAAGGTGGCTGTGAGCAGGAACGGAGATCGGCAAGTAGGGCTTGCAGCAAGAGTATTTGTTGGGTGAACCCCGTGAGATTCGTCTCGTGAGGTTCACCTGGCAGTTCCGTTCAGACTGCATTCAGACCCCCGAGTATAATGATTGGAGGCCCCAGAGAGGTGAGAAAAACATAAAAATGAGTGTTAACTACCTCACCTAGGCTCAGCATAACCCACGTCTGTGATGTCATTGAAGAGGGCCGATAATAGTATAATAGTATAATAGTAGTTCTTAGGTGTCGAAGCTCAAAAATTTCTGGTTTTGCAGAACTCAAAATTTCAGCAAAATTTGCAAGGAACACTGTAGGGACCACTATGAGACATACTGTGTGCAGGTGCCGCTTTGGAACATTATACTGTGTGGAGGGGCTGCTATGGGTCATTATACTGTGTGGAGGGGCCGCTATGGAACAATATAATTTGTGCAGGGGTCACTATGGACATTATACTGTGTTAAGTGGCCACTATAAGACATTATACTGGGTGCAGGGACCAATATGGGACATTGTATTGTCTGGAGAACACTGTGGGACATTATAGTGTGTGTAAATGGGGTGTCATAATATGTAGGGGCCAAGAAAGGGGATGCTATGCCTCATGGGGGTGGGGGGGGGGGCCAAAGGCAAAAGTTTTCTATGGGGCTCAGTCTTTTCTAGTTACGCCCCTGTATGTATCTGTGGGGGTCCACTCTGCATTGAGCACTTCCATTAATACAGATGAAAGCGTTCATTGCATTATTAACAGTATCAGGCCCTGTTCACATGGTGGAATCTGCTGCTGATTTTGCAGCAGATTTCACCCACAAATCAGAAGCAGATTCTTCCCTCATTCTGCCTCCCATTGAAAACAATTTGAGCAGGACGTTGGGAAAAAAAAAGTGCCCTGCTCGGACTTGCCATGGATTCTGCAGCTGAGGTCGCAGCTTGACACTCCCCACTGATCAGACTGATTCATTTGGGCCTAGTCAGGAGTGGAAAACTGCAACAGAATGCTGATGCTCTGCATCCACCACCGTGACCTGGGGGGCAGAAAATAAAGAGGAATCCGGGGCAGATGTCCGACTCAATTCCTCTTTACTTTCCGATGTATGAACAGGGTCTATCTACTTGTATGGAATGGACTGTATTACCATCCACTCCAGTAAATCCACCTCAGCAAATAACACCCAATTTGTGGTTTTTGCAGTGGTATGCATGAGCTGCTCCAAAAGGGGTCCACTGAGGCTCTGTCACCCAAGGGCCCACACAGACCTGGAGTCGGCCCTGGATATACGCATACATGAAGGAGAAACAGTGGAGTATTTGGATCTTGTGTGTTAGTAATTTAACTACCTAGATGCGCAAGTCGCTGAATAAAGGAAAACTAATGTGTTGTCTAATTACTTTGACAGGAAATATACTGCAAAAGGTATTACCATAGAAAGTTTTTTGTTCACTTACAAAGACTAATCTGATATAAAATACTCATACCTGGTAATAAACATATTGTTCAGTAGAGAATGAACTGGTATGCGCTGGAATCTATGACTGTCAATAATGGTACTCAAAGTGCACAGGAACACTTGGTACATGTGGGTATGAAACCAGCTGCAGTTGAAAATATCTCAAGATGATTAAAGAGGTCCATAGGTAAAAAATACATTATTGATTCATCTTTCGATGTGTTAGCATGCAGATATTTCTCTTAATGTATCCATTTAAATGGAGCGTTACATCACGTGTCAGCTTCTTGTGTGATTGACAGTATTAGAAAATCCACTTTGAGCACAGCCTTGCCATGCTTTACAGCAATGGCATTAAGAGGCATAAACAAACAACCTATTCTGAAAAAAAATGGTATCAGAGGGATTTTAATATCTGTTTAAAAGATGCAATCTTTCTTGACATATTATTGCTTGTGGTCACTAGAAACTGCATTCCAATATAACCTGTCCTATTTACATGAGAATAATGTCATGAGAAATTTGACAAAAATGTTTCATCATTCAATTGTTATTTTGCTTTACTATTTTTAACATGTTGCTTGGCTTGTCTGCTGTATTTGAACTGGAAACATCTTACCTGCCATGTTCAGGCAGAAAATCCATGAAGTCTGTCCTAGGGATTTGTTTAAAAATGTATTTTTGTAAAAAGTTGCTTTTATTATTAAGTATTTGTTGAGACTTTGCCAGCATCAGAATGTCAGTCTGTCATAGCCAATGTATTTTCTAAATTAAAAGTGAAAATAAATGACCTGCCTATCTTTAACCTTTGTATACAAAATCTACCTTTAAACATGTCATGAAAACTAAGAAGCTCTGACACTATTTGTGCTTTATTAGACTATGTTTTGACAGCATCTCTGCTGCTAATAGAGTTCAGTGGAAGACAATTTGGAACAAAACCCTGCAGTCCTTTAGTTCCAGAAAAGTATGGGGGTTCTCATATCTACTCGTCCAATTAAAAGAAGATATGCTGCTGTGATTATATCCTCAGAGGAGTACATAGAAGTCATAGGGCCCTATGGCAAAAGTCATAATTGGGTACCATGTGTCCCCTTTGATTTAACTAATCAATTCAGAACTGAGTGCCCTCCTTAACATATGGTTTTTGTAACTAATCAGAATGCTGGACAGAAATCCTCTCAGGGCTGTCTTGAGGTAGCCTTGGGCTAAATCTTCTCCCTCAGGGACTGTGTGGAAAGCATTGGGTCTCAGTGTCACATCATAGAGCCAACTTATTCTCAAGACAGCCCTGAAACAGGGAGGATTGCTTTCCAGCATACTGACACAGTGCCATAAGGAGAGAAGGAGTCCTGCTTGCCAGGAGGTGTTATCCAGGACCCGTCTCAAAAGGTAATTGGGCCCAGAAAAGACTACCTTGTATTAAAGCCCCCAGTATCATCTGCTGGCTGTGGCTAAGTTAATGAGAGAGAGAGAGTTGTTGGAGTGGAGTACACGGCAATGAAGCCTTATTACATCTGGACATCCCTCAATACCAAGTCTGGGCATACTTAACAGTGGGAGACTACTACCCCCATTGGGAATCTGCAAGGTTTACAGTTACAGTTGCAAAGTAAAGTACAATCTGTTTCACTGCACTACTGCCTCCTGAGTCCTGGCTTTGAAGATTGCCTGCAGAATACTTAGCAGCTGCATGGTCTGCTTCTATTGAAGGTATACCGCTATTATTAGTTAAGTCTACCTTTGAGTATTGTTAGTGTGTTACATCTGATACAACAAAGGACTGTTCTGAATAAAGGACTCATTTTATCTGTGGGGGCCTGAATGGACTAAGAACATGTGGAGTGAGAGCTCCTCTAATCATCTCTACAAACTAACTTTTTACTGGCAGCCACCTACACTTTCCCACAGCATTTTACCTAGCTATATTACTATTTCCTCATTTTCACTCTGTCGGGTCCTTCTAATATGCTGTGGATCATCTGAATTCATCAATCTATACTTGCGGAAGCACTTCACTGTCAGCACTACAATCAATTTTTTAGTGGTTGCACCTCCAACGGCTAGCTATGTAACACTTCCAACTCCTTAAAAGGCAGCTACCAAGATCCTGTTGCTATGCAACCGTGCAATGGTTAAGATAGGAAAGGCCAAACCTGCAGATACTACTGGTGGCGTCAAGAGCAGGAACCTTGATACCTACCTCCAAATAGCATCCCACCATGGCTTTGCAAAAGCATCTGCGAAACAAGACTTTATCTCTAACCTCTCAAACTTCCCCCAGCTAATACTTCAGAGGACCCCAGTGATTATGAAGAGTCTCTGATCAACAGAGAAATGCCTATTACCATAAACTTCTTCAGTTGCTTCCTAACTAAGGCCCTGGAGCCAGTTGTTAAATAACTCCAGGAAGTTAAGAGCAATATGAAACAAATTGGAGTTATAGTCGACAGCCTTGAGATGACTCAAGCCCAGTCAATTGCATATGCTGAGGCCTCCACTTCCTACTTCCACACATGTCAAAAACACCTTAATGATCTAGTTGATTGGATGGAAGATCAAGACAACAGAGGAAGGAGCAACAACTTGCATATTAAAGGTCTCACTGAATCATATCATCCTGAAACCCTGCTCACCATTGTTAAACAAATATTTATAGAGCTTCTAGGAGACGATTGCCCAGACAAAATACACATAGGGCCGGCTCATAGAGCCTTTAGAGCGAAACGCAAGCCTTCTGAGCCCCCACATGACATCATCTGCTGTCTTTTTTTCTCAAGGATTTGTGATGATGTCCTCAGGAAAGTCAGAGAGAAAGACCTGTACTCTTTTGTACACTCCTGCCTACTCTTTTTTTCAGGATCTCTCCAACATTACTCTCTCCAAAAGACGTACAATAAAACTAATAATGGACACTTTGAGAAATCAGTAGATGTCCTACAGATGTCTATTTCCATTTGGAATATCCTTTCAACTGGATGGTAGGAGCTATACCATATGTCACTACAATGATTCATCAGATGCCCTATGTGCCCTGGAACAACCTGGCCTATCAGTTCCTGATTAAATAATGATTGCTCAGCAGGTGCCATATCACTACCAGGAATCTGTGTCAGTGAAAAATGTGAAGGAGACATGGTTGACAGTCCAGAAAATTATGCATTACGTAGGAGGAGGAGGAACACACAGAAGCCTGACTCAAGATCACATCACTCTTGGATGCAATATCCTCCTGTGAGTGAGATGAGCCAGCTAAATAATCAAAAACGTCATCTTCATTCTCAGGAAGTACACCAATTTTACAGCTACTGGCGGTGCCATCAAAACCAGAAGCAGTGTTACTCTTGCCTCCCACGTTCTTATTGTTAGTAGCAGTACTTGCACAACTGTTTCCTTCTCCCCCTCCCTTTGACTGTCCCTTGCCCTATTTTTTTCCAGTCATTTTTTAAGGCACATGTAACATCCTTGCCCATTCGGACTTCGGCGCCATTCTCTGGCCGCATGTTACGGCACAGGAGGCATGTTCGACTGATTTCTTGCTTTAGGTTCTTGTCTGAACACTGTTCTATTCCCTCACCTCTATAATTGATTTTCCACCAGACCCATCTCTTACACCTTTGTTTCCCTCTGCTCCTCAAAGAGTTAATCTCAGCCTTACTTGTTTGACTGACACCTTTCCTTCCAATCAATCTGGGGTGGGTTCTTCCTTCCTATTTATTGTTTTCCCACATTCACCGCTTGCTATTGCCTTTTCTGTGTGTGTTGGCTCTATACAGTTCCTATTTGTATTTACATTTCTGACCTTTGGCTTTTCTTGTGACTACTCTCTTGGATTCTGATTTTGTACTGCACTGCTTGACTGGTTCCAACCCCTTGGCTAGCTAACCTCCCATTGTTGTTGTTTGTCTTGTCTTCGTTCTGTATTATCACCTATATCCTAAGAAGGGACTGCCACCCAGTTGTCCTCTGTCACCTATGGCAGTGAGGCAAGTAGGCAGGGATAGGGGCACGGGTTCAGCTTAGGACTCACTCTCTTTTCGTTCCCCTCTTCCCAGGGTTCACCAGCAGATACTGGGGAATTGCTTTTCTAGCAGTTCCATAGCACCACACAGACAGTGCTTAATTATTAACCAAAAAAACAATAAAATAATGGAGATTCTTTTTTTACATTAACAGAGGATGCACTACTGTGTGTATGTACACACAAACACACACACACACACACACACACACACACATACAGTGGGGAAAAAAAAGTATTTAGTCAGCCACCAATTGTGCAAGTTCTCCCACTTAAAAAGATGAGAGAGGCCTGTAATTGACATCATAGGTAGTCCTCAATTATGAGAGACAAAATGAGAAAACATATCTAGAAAATCACATTGTCTGATTTTTTAAGAATTTATTTGCAAATTATGGTGGAAAATAAGCAAAAATCCCAGAACCACACGTGGGGACCTAGTGAATGACCTGCAGAAAGCTGGGACTAATGTAACAAAGGCTACTGTCAGTAACACACTACGCCGCCAGGGACTCAGATCCTGCAGTACCAGACGTGTCCCCCTGCTTAAGCCAGTACATATCCGGGCCCATCTGAAGTTTGCTAGAGAGCATTTTTATGTTCCAGAAGAGTATTGGGAGAATGTCATATGGTCAGATAAAACCAAAGTAGAACTGTTTGGTAGAAACACAACTCGTCATGTTTGGAGAAGAGTGAATGCTGAGTTGCATCCAGTGGCATAACTAGGAATGGCTGGGCTCCAAGGCGAACATTTGACATGGCCTCCCCCCCCCCAAACCGGTTACGGGTCCCCAAACAGTAAAATATGCTCAGCAGAGGCCCCAGATAGTATTATTGTGGCATCCCAGAGCTGGCTATGGCTGGGCTGAGGGTGATCTCTGTGCATTGTATTATTTCCTGTTGCTTCATAGCCTGTGTGACATAGCAGGGGGTCCTGAGTCTCACACAACACAGTGCCACCTAGTGAGCCTCACACATGCATTACACCTCCCATAGGATTGAATAGTAACCAAATGTCCAATGGGAGGACATCGCCTGGGAAAAGGGGAGGAGTCAGCTGATCACTGGGTCCCCATGGTAACACCCCTGCAGGAAGGTCCTGCGTGTGAGGAGTTAGAAGTGTGGAGTGTTAGGAGGAGGAGGTGAGGAGATAAGTGTGATGTCCTGTGAAGAAAGCAGTGAGTTTAGTGCAGGAATCTCAAGTCCTAGACAGGCCCAGGAAGGTTGGAGAGCTGACATACTCCAGCTATTCAGAAGATCCTGTCCCCTGTCTGCCTAGCCATCGCCCTGAAGGAAGTCAAGCATCATTATCTTGTCAGCATGAGACTGTGGAGAGAACATTCTGGAACACGTGCTCCATAGCAAGTATCACAGGATCCAGGGGCCAAGGCCAGACCTGTGGAATATCCTGCCACCCTGACTATTGCACCCCGAAACTCTGAGCTATCAGGACCACATAACGTGAGTGGGGAATATTATGTACTAGTATCATGGTGGGCATCCTCCTATGAGCCAAATAGGAGCCCAGACGCACCTTAGGGCTGTAACACTGAAGTATAAGGGGCTAGGAACACCTTTCATCAAGTCTACCCTGCACCCCAGGACTTTGCTGTGTCACCAGGCGTACCCCGTTGTTTTGTATTGAAGAAACTGTTTAAGCATTTGTGCCTCCACACCCATGGAAGTAAAAGTTCAACTTTACAACCGTTTCTGTGTCTGACTCTGCACCGACAACATCAGGGCGCCCCAAACACCACCAGTCGGCACAGTATAGGGGAAGCGCCCCGGGGGAACAATCACCACCAACATTTGTGCAGCCCCCTCATCACCGGTACCAGTGGTGGTAACGTGGGACAGCACCAGCGCTGCGCCCTCGTGCCCAGAGACCGTGACAAGTCTGCGCTGTTTGCACCCCGCAATCCCAACTGCAGCGTTGCCTTCCATCTGGTCACCGCAAGAAAAACTGGCGTCACGAACAGGATACGGGTGTGTGCCATTTTGAGAAAGTCGCCACGAAAAGTGCGGGAGATTTTTAGCACTGCCCATGAGGCCAGGAGACCCATCTGCCGCCATCTTAGGAGAGCCCAGAATGCTGAGCGCAATGCTCCAGCGCACCCATACAAGAAAGTGAAAGGCGAATGTGCCAGCGCCATTTCTGACTCTCCGGTGCCGCATCACCGTCCCTGCTGTGCACCGCTGATCTCTGGTCCACGCTGCAGTTGCTGTCAGTGAGTACTGTGCCTCCCTGTCCTTGTCTTCAGTCCTCCCACGGCCCCAGCGAGTGTTTTCCGTGTACAGTGTCTGTGGGGAGTGCCACCATTAAAGAGGGGGAGCACACCGTCAGCCTGCATCACAGTGACCCTGTTAATAGCTACAGCATTCTTAAAGGGACAGCATTCCAAGTTGTAGTCTCCATTCCCTGCCAGCAAGCAGTTGAGTTTCTTAAAGATACGGCGACCTAATTTCAGTCATACCTGCAAACAACATGACTGAGCAAAGTGACATTGTGCCATCTGTTTCTAGTGATCCAGCAGTGCCCATGGCGAGCAGCCTACCATTCTCCATGCCATTTTACCCTGGCGCACCATGGCTGCCGCGCTACAAAGGGGAGGCGCATACCCTCAGGGACTTTCGTGAGAAGATGCTGTCTCTCTTCCAGTTCTATCCTCTGAATACAGAACAGCAGATACAGATCCTGCTGGGCCAGCTTGAGGGTGCTGCAGCTAGGGAGGTCAAATCCTGGCCTGCCTCTGACAAAAGAACCCCTGGCCAAATTCTGGACAAACTCCAGGTGAACTTTGACGTGCGATCTGTCTCCGAGGTAAAGATGCGCTTCTTTTCCAGACGACAACTACCTGGTGAGACCCTGCGGGACTATGCTTTATCCCTCCAAGAGGCGTTCAGAGCTGTGGTGCAAGTGGATCCACGTGAAAATGTGGACTCTGATAAAATCTTGCTTGACCGCTTCATAGAAGGGGCGGGTACCACATTGCTCCAGAGTCAGTTGCGAATGCTTGCTGCACAACATCCCAGCATCACATTTGCTGACTTCAAGGCCCTTGCCATCCAGGTCTTGGGACAGGAGCAGCCCCAGCCGAGCCCAGTCATCTGTGCTCCCTCACCTGGACCCTCAACAAGCATTGCTCCAGTTGTCCTGCCACTACCTCTGGGTACCTCACCTGCTGCCCAAACTGCGCAGACTACACCAGCAGACTCCAGAGATGACCTTCTGGCCCGAGTGGATCATCTGACCCGTGCCATGGAACAGATCACCGTCCGTCTAGATCGTCTGACCCAGCCGTCTTCATCGTCCAGTGATCCTTTGCGAAGTCACAACATCTCACCTGAGTCGCCACCCAGACGTCCGTCTTCAGTGAAACCTCCGCAGAGTGAGAGGCCATACTGTACCTATTGCCATAGATATGGACACACCAGGCCTCAGTGTTTTCAGTTAAACGGGCCACCCCCGAGGCAGCGGGCCGCCCCTCGGGAGGAAAGAAGAAGGGCCCAGGTGAATCTTCAGTGCCATTGTCACGCTTCGTCTCAGCCTGCCCACACATCACAATCCGGGTGAACGGCGTCCCTCTGACAGCGTTGGTGGACACTGGATCTCAGATAACAACCCTGCGCAAGCAGGTGTTCCTTGAACATTGGGACTTAGGTGTGTTGAATAGAACACCTGACACATGGATAAATCTGTGTGCCAGCAATGGACAGCCCATACCACAGCAGGGTTATTGGGAACCCACTATCCAGATTGGGGACTTGAAACTGCCTAGACAGGGTGTAATTGTCACTGATGTAGAGGATGATAGGTTTGCAGTTGTAATATTAGGCATGAATGTTTTACGCCATTGCTTTGCAGAAGTGTTGGATGCCTTGCTTGCCTCTCTCCTTACAGCTTCTCCCAGTGACCAGCAGACCATTCAGCGGGCCATTCGTGTACTCAATGCCCAGCACAAGTTCGCCAACAAACAAGGTGAAATTGGTCGAGTCCGGATCCAAGATACCCGTCCAGTAACCCTACAGCCTGGAACAGAAACTATGGTGTGGTGCCGTGCCCGTCCGGGCATAGAAAATCAGGACTACGAGGCCTTGCTACAACCCATACAGATAGATGGCCAACCACTTGTCATGGCTGCCCGCAGCCTTGTCACAGTTTCCAATGGACGTGTTCCTGTCCGCTTAGTCAACTTGGGCGATGCTCCAGTGAACCTCCACAAGTTCCACTCTGTGGCCCTGCTACACCGGTTAGCACCAGAAGACATTCTCTCTGGTGATTCTACCGCCACAGAGCATTCCACCCAAGCTGCTGAGAACATTCAGAATGGAGCCGCGAAGTCCTGGTGGGATGAATTGAACGTGGGAGACGCCAATACCCCTATGGAGCACATCAATGGGGATCGCAATGTGGCCAAGCGTTACCAACAGGCATTCAGCAAACACCCATTGGACTTTGGTAAGACCACGACCATACAACATCGCATTCTGACTGGCGACCACCATCCAATCAAGGAGCGTCACCCTCCAATACCACCAGCGATGTACCAACCGGTGAAAAAGTTGATCCAAGAGATGCGAGATGCTGATGTCATCCGGGAGAGTAACAGCCCCTGGGCAGCCCCGCTAGTCCTTGTCAAGAAGAAAGATGGAACCCTACGATTTTGTGTGGACTATCGTAAACTCAACAACGTCACGCACAAAGACGCATACCCATTGCCGCGGATTGAGGAATCTCTAACGGCTTTGGGATCAGCTACCTGTTTCTCGACCCTGGACTTAACCAGTGGATACTGGCAAGTCCCTATGGCTCCTGAAGATCGTGAAAAGACTGCGTTTACGACCCCGATGGGACTCTTTGAATTCAATAGTATGCCATTTGGGCTATGTAATGCCCCAGCCACATTCCAAAGGCTTATGGAGAGGTGCCTCGGCCATGAGAATTTCCAGAGTGTGCTACTGTACCTGGACGATGTTATTGTATTCTCCCGGACATACCAAGAACACCTTCGTCACCTGTCCGAGGTATTCAAGGTACTGATACAGCACGGCCTAAAGTTGAAGCCCTCCAAGTGCTACCTGTTGAAACCCCAAGTTCACTACCTTGGGCATGTCGTGAGCGCACAAGGCGTCCAACCTGATCCTGAAAAGATCACTGCAGTCCAGAACTGGCGAAGACCAACTACCGTCAAAGAAGTCCGAAGCTTCCTTGGATTCGCAGGTTACTACCGGCGTTTCATACCACACTTCGCCCAAGTAGCTGAGCCTCTGAACGAGTTGTTGCGCGGTTGTCCCAGAGAAAACTACAACCGAAAGCTTCCGGTAGACTGGACAGCGCGTCAAGAGGAAGCCTTTCAAGCGCTTAAAGCACTTCTGACGCAACCACCAATTCTAGCCTATCCCGACTACAGTCAGCCATTCCGCTTGTACACAGATGCAAGTCACCAAGGTTTGGGTGCAGTGTTGTCCCAGGTTCAGGACAACAAAGAGCGAGTCATCGCCTACGCCAGCAGGAGTCTGAGAGGCGCGGAGAAGAACGACCAGAACTATAGTTCTTTCAAACTCGAACTTCTGGCGCTTGTCTGGGCCGTGACAGAGAAGTTTAAAGACTACCTGGCTACCACACCCTTTACCGTGTACACAGATAACAATCCGTTGGCGCATCTGGACACTGCTCGACTGGGAGCCCTTGAACAACGGTGGGCCTCAAGACTCGCGAATTACAAGTTCTCTGTCAAGTATCGCAGTGGCAAGTCCAACGCTAACGCTGATGCACTCTCAAGGTTGCCTGTGGGAGAAGAACCACCCCGAGAAGACATCTGGGAAGAGGTGGAGATGCCACCATTCTACAACAAGTTTGCCCAACAGGTTGCTATTGGTGTCCCTGTAGAAGGAGAATCTCTGGCGAAAACAGCTGCCGAATCCCTCCAGGAGCCATCTCTGTGGAAAACGTTCCAAGAAGAGAGCAGAGTTTTAGGAGAATTGTCAGATTTCCTGCTTACAGGAAGAATACCAACCCGTGTAAAGAGAGGTCTTCATGACGTGGAATTAAAACGCCTTTGGCGACAGAGGAAGCGCCTGTTTGTCCAACGAGGCCTTCTACATAGAAACACTCTTGATCCTGTCACAGGTGAAAGGCTTCATCAGATCCTCGTACCAAGAAGAGACGCACAGATGATACTTGAGGCGTATCATGACAGATCCGGTCACTTCGGGGTACAAAAGACCGAAGCTACCATCCGTCGTCGCTTCTATTGGGTTGGGATGAGGAGTGACATTGAGAGTTGGTGCCGAGAGTGTCCCGCCTGTAGTATCACCAAGGAAGGTCGAAGAGATCAGAAGGCCCCTCTACATCCAATTAAGACTCAAAAGCCGTGTGAAATTGTTGCTCTGGACCATGTGAAGTTGGGTCCCACACGTTCCGGCTACAGCTACGCTCTGACAATGGTGGATCATTACTCCAAGTTCCTTGTCATCGTGCCTGTCAGAGATCTTACAGCAAGAACTACGGCTGAGACCTTCTACGCAGAGTTTGTCCGCCATTACGGTTGTCCTGAGCATATCCTTACCGACCGTGGATCGGCGTTTGAATCCCAATTGTTCTGTGAGCTGTGTCAGTTCCAAGACTGCAAGAAGTTGCGAACCACAGCGTATCACCCTCAAGGGAATGGTATGTGCGAGAAGGCAAATCAAGTGATCATCGGCATGCTAAGAACAGCCGCAGTTACACCTGGTGTTGAGTGGCCTGAGCGTATCAAGGACTTGGCCTATATTTACAACAACACACCCCAAACATCTACGGGATACGCACCATTTTATCTAATGTTTGGAAGACAAGGTCAACTTCCTTCAGACTTAACCCTTGGTGTGAAGGTCCCTGACACCATCAATCCACTACCCATAACAGACTGGGTTATTGAACACCGCCGACGTATGGAGGAAGCTAAAGAGATAGTTGAAACGCGCATGGATGAGGTTCGTAGGAGACAACAGGAGGATTACAACCATCACGCCCATGCAGCGCCCCTGAAAGTTGGCGACCGTGTATGGTTAAGGAATAACCATCGGAATGGGAAATTGGATCCATTCTGGGAGAAAGAACCATACAGTGTCATCTCCATACCATATCCTGAATCCGACGTGTATGAGATCTCTAAACCTGGGAGACAGCCCCAAGTAGTACACCGAAACCGTCTGAAGCTGTGCCTTAAAGAAGGACTACCCACAGAGGTGCCCCCAGCTGAGACAACGAGTACAGAGATCTTGTCACCTTCTGAAGCGAAAGAGAGACCCCCAACGTTAACTGAGCTTATGTGGGCGCCTAAACTACTACCATTTAGCTGTTATCCACCAATTGCTCTAGTGCAAGAGAACCCTTCGACAGATGATTTAATTGATTTCAGTGACTCTGTTCCTGATTCAAATCTCGTTCCACTTAGGCGTTCTGAGCGTACCACAAAAGGCATACCTCCAACACGCTATAGTGATGCCATGGCTGTCCTTGGGTAAAAGAGGTTAACTGTCTCTGCTTCTGTATATATGTTATTCATTTTCTGATTACATTAATGTTTTTCCTGTGTGTATATACAGTATATATATAATATCTTGCCATGTAATATAGTATTTACATTTATATGCAACAATCCAAGCCATAGTGCCTGGCTCACCGAGCCAAGGAAGTTCTGTTACCCCATTGCGGTATGGACATTCGTGCGAGAGTGCCTACTCTTCCTTACAGAAAGGACTGTTTATTGTTTCTCAGAGAGACTCTCATGATAATGGACACTCACAAAATTTGTGCCAGAGAGCCTCTGGACCCATTTGCACTTTATTCGTATTTATTAACGTTATGTTACATTTCTCACCTTCACCCCAGCCCGTCGCCGAGGTCGGCTCAGTGAAAGAGGGGGAGTATGTGGCATCCCAGAGCTGGCTATGGCTGGGCTGAGGGTGATCTCTGTGCATTGTATTATTTCCTGTTGCTTCATAGCCTGTGTGACATAGCAGGGGGTCCTGAGTCTCACACAACACAGTGCCACCTAGTGAGCCTCACACATGCATTACACCTCCCATAGGATTGAATAGTAACCAAATGTCCAATGGGAGGACATCGCCTGGGAAAAGGGGAGGAGTCAGCTGATCACTGGGTCCCCATGGTAACACCCCTGCAGGAAGGTCCTGCGTGTGAGGAGTTAGAAGTGTGGAGTGTTAGGAGGAGGAGGTGAGGAGATAAGTGTGATGTCCTGTGAAGAAAGCAGTGAGTTTAGTGCAGGAATCTCAAGTCCTAGACAGGCCCAGGAAGGTTGGAGAGCTGACATACTCCAGCTATTCAGAAGATCCTGTCCCCTGTCTGCCTAGCCATCGCCCTGAAGGAAGTCAAGCATCATTATCTTGTCAGCATGAGACTGTGGAGAGAACATTCTGGAACACGTGCTCCATAGCAAGTATCACAGGATACAGGGGCCAAGGCCAGACCTGTGGAATATCCTGCCACCCTGACTATTGCACCCCGAAACTCTGAGCTATCAGGACCACATAACGTGAGTGGGGAATATTATGTACTAGTATCATGGTGGGCATCCTCCTATGAGCCAAATAGGAGCCCAGACGCACCTTAGGGCTGTAACACTGAAGTATAAGGGGCTAGGAACACCTTTCATCAAGTCTACCCTGCACCCCAGGACTTTGCTGTGTCACCAGGCGTACCCCGTTGTTTTGTATTGAAGAAACTGTTTAAGCATTTGTGCCTCCACACCCATGGAAGTAAAAGTTCAACTTTACAACCGTTTCTGTGTCTGACTCTGCACCGACAACATCAGGGCGCCCCAAACACCACCAGTCGGCACAGTATAGGGGAAGCGCCCCGGGGGAACAATCACCACCAACATTTGTGCAGCCCCCTCATCACCGGTACCAGTGGTGGTAACGTGGGACAGCACCAGCGCTGCGCCCTCGTGCCCAGAGACCGTGACAAGTCTGCGCTGTTTGCACCCCGCAATCCCAACTGCAGCGTTGCCTTCCATCTGGTCACCGCATTATATACTCAACAGTGGCCCCCACACAGCATTATATGCTCCACTGTGGCCCCCATACAGCATTTTATGCTCTACATTTCTCCCCCCACACACAGTATAATATGCTACCCACAGAGGCCCCACACAGTATAATATGCTACCCACAGTGGCCCTACACAGTATAATATGCTCCACACAGTGGTCCCCACCCAGTATTATATGCCCCCCATAGTGGGCTCCACCCAGTATTATATGCTCTACAGTGGCCCCCACCCAGTGTTATATGCTCTACAGTGGCCCCCACACAGTATTATATGCTCTACAGTGCCGCCCACCCAGTATGATATGCTCTACAGTGCCCCCACCCAGTATGATATGCTCTACAGTGCCCCCCACCCAGTATTATATGCTCTACAGTGGCCCCCACACAGTATTATAGCTCCCAACAGCCCCCTCCGCTTCGGTGCTATTATTATACTTTGGGGTCTCCTCAGACCCCAGAGTATAATAATCGGAGGCCCAAGGAAGGTGATTAAAAATAGCAAACATTCATACTCACCTTGCCTTACCTTTCCTTGGCATCCTTGCTCCATCCTGCTGTCTTCAGCGTCTTCAGGCCCTCTTCCGACGTTGCTGCCGAGGCCTGTGATCGGGCCTCAGCAGTCACGTGGGGGCGCACTGATGTCATTACGCAGCCGCACCCCATGTAACCGCTGGGGCCTAATCACAGGCCTCAGTCATGATGGAAGAGCGGCGGAGAGAACACTGTGCCCAGGAGAGGTGAGAATATGTATTTATTATTTTCAGTCACCTCTCCTGGGCTGTCATCTATTGGAAAGGGGCCTGCAATTTGCCAGGACTCCTTTCCAATAACAGTATGTATAGCGGTCGAGGAACCAGGCTTTCCCCGACCGCTATCATAATGGTCCGGGGCCCGGCCATCTCCAGCTGGCCGCGGGCTCGCAACCTGCCGGGTCCGCAAGGGGTGCGACCGCGATCATTACTGGTTTGTGGGGTTCGCGGTAGCATCTGTCACAGGGCTCCGGGGCCCCTAATGTCCCGGGCCCTGTGGCAGCCGCTACCGCTGCTACCCCGATAGTTACGCCCCTGGTTGCATCCAAAGAACACCATACCTACTGTGAAGCATGGGGGTGTCAACATCATGTTTTGGGGCTGTTTCTCTGCAAAGGGACCAGGACGACTGAGCCGTGTACATGAAAGAATGAATGGGGCTATGTATCGTGAGATTTTGAGTGCAAACCTCCTTCCATCAGCAAGGGCATTGAAGATGAAATGTGGCTGGGTTTTTCAGCATGACAATGATCCCAAGCACACTGCCAGGGCAACGAAGGAGTGGCTTCAAAAGAAGCATTTCAAGGTCCTGGAGTGGCCTAGCCAGTCTCCAGATCTCAACCCCATAGAAAATCTTTGGAGGGAGTTGAAAGCCCGTGTTGCCCAGTGAAAGCCCCAAAACATGAATGCTCTAGAGGAGATCTGCATGGAGGAATGGGCCAACATACCAGCAACAGTGTGTGCCAACCTTGTGAAGACTTACAGAAAACGTTTGTCCTCTGTCATTGCCAACAAAGGATATATAACAAAGTATTGAGATGAACTTTTGTTATTGACCAAATACTTATTTTCCACTATAATTTGCAAATAAATTCTTTAAAATTCAGACAATGGGATTTTCTGAATTTGTTTTCTCATTTTGTCTCTCATAGTTGAGGTCTACCTATGATGTCAATTACAGGCCTCTCTCATCTTTTTAAGTGGGAGAACTTGCACAATTGGTGGCTGACTAAATACTTTTTTTCCCCACTGTATATGTATGTATATAAAAACACATCAAATTGCAAAATATTTTTTTTTAAGTTTAGCGCAGGCTAATTCATACTAATTCTTAGAGACAACTTCAATTGCCAGCATAATTGGATGATTTAGAGAAAAGAAACAGGCAAAATAACATTAGGATTAAAGGGCTCCCGGAAGCCATTCCGGTCTCAGAAGTATTCCCTACTGTAAAGATAATTTGTAATACTCTCTTGGAGAGACCAGTGGACAATCATATTGAAATTGATAGAGCTCACTGGGCACTTAGAGCCAGAAACAAAGACCCCACAAAACCGTGAGATGTAATTTGCCATACCCATTATTATACCTTGAAGGAGGAAATAATGCAGAGGGTGAGACAGCAGCCAGAGATAAACTTTGACAATGCTAAGATAGTCCTCATTCCTGACCTCTCAAGGAGAACCCTGAGACAAAGAGCAGCCCTCCACCTCCTCCTGTCGCTCCTTCAGTCAGCGAATATCTCCTATAGATGGGGGTTTCCATTTGTACTAAAAAGTTCGCTCGAAGGACGGCAGGGTTACCTTATCCAACCTGAAAGATATTCCGTAGTTCCTACAAGCCTTGGACTTATTGCAGCCCTTGTGGCCTTATCCCTCTTCATGGACCATAGAGGACTATCACCGCCCCAGCTCCCCTCAGCTGCAACATCCAAATCACAGATGACACCCTGTTTTGGAAAGAGACATTCCTGATCCGGGACTTACTCAACTTCACTGATGCTGTTTGTTTTGAGACATTTTACAGTTATAGCTTTACTTAGTTAAGCAGTTCCCCCCATAGTTAAATTCTCTCAAATTTCCTGTTTGAGTAATGTGCTAACAAGACACTGTTGCTATATTGGGCTGGGACTCCTGTGTTTTGGCAACTCTCTGGTATGCTTGACAAGGAATACCTATCACCCTATAAACCACGCGCATCTTCCAAATCCCCCAATAGGGTGCTTGGTGGATTCTATCCACAA
Organism: Leptodactylus fallax; assembly: GCA_947044405.1. Taxonomy (NCBI): domain Eukaryota; kingdom Metazoa; phylum Chordata; class Amphibia; order Anura; family Leptodactylidae; genus Leptodactylus; species Leptodactylus fallax. The sequence goes on from CAMRHE010000349.1 coordinate 1,861,334, forward strand.
GAGTGTGATTATATACTATATTTTGGTTATATACAATTGTCTGGTTGGTGGCTTTTTTGATTAACCCCCCCCCATCCCCCGCATTTACTTAACCCCGCCCCCCCCCCCCCCCCCCCCCCCCCCCCGGCCGGCGCGGGGCGCTCCCTACCCCCGGCCCTGCCATCCTACAATATCGGGGTTCACTATACCTGAGAAGTGCTCCCATGTGCTATCGTTTATAAACATAGACTCATATACTATGGTCCAAGAGACGCACATACTGGTCATATCCACCTCTCAAAACCACCTGCGCCCAACCCCCCCCCGCGAAAGTCTTGGAGACCAGAGCCTCGGGGGCTAGATACCCATTTTGAAATGTATGATTAATGATTGTATTTATACTGTTTCAGAGGTCTATGGTCGATCTCCAACCAGGTCTTCGGGAGTCCTGGCTTGCTGGCAGACCTTTGGCAGGGCACACCGGGGGCCCCCCCACACATCCGGAATCAACCACTCCACACCCTCATATAGTAAGTAGACTATATCCTTGTCCATCATAAGTCCCTACCTACTGTTTGAAAATCCAACATAGGTAATATTTACCTATCTGACGATGCCTCTGAGTTCTGTACACTTGATTCACTGGCTCTGTAACCCGACTTGTCTGACTGAGCTTAAACAATTGATTGTGGATTTTGTGCAGGACCATGCTAATGACCCCACATCTCCCACAGTACAAAGGGAGGCCCCAAAATTGTTTTTTTGAATACCCCTTATCAAACACGGTACCCAATTCAATTGAGAGCCTTCTCAACAAATACTATCTCTTCTCAACACCTTATGACAACTAGAAAATCAACATAAGCATACATTTCAACAAACCACTCTCCAAAACCTCATACACACCAGGCACGAACTCCAGACACTTCTTCATAGCAAATTCAAACATATGAAACAGATATGTGCTCACTCCATTTATAATTGGGGTGACAAGCCGGGCTACATGTTGGCACGTGCCCACAGGGATACAGTAGCGACCACATACATATCCACAATTAGAACGGCCACAGGACATCCAGTGCACTTAACAGATGAGATAGCAAATGACTTTGTATCCTATTACACAGATCTGTATAACCTACCCACTCCTGCTGACCCACCTGGGACGCCTCCACTCTCACTCTGTTTGGCTCAATAAGTTGCGGCCATGGGTATACCCACAATTTCAGGAGGCTTCAGCACTTGAGGAGCCTTTCTCTCATGAAGAGCTCTTACAAGTGATCACTATGCTCCCATCTGGAAAGAGCCCAGGGCTACATGGATATATTGCTCTGGGTCTGGTTCCAATACTTCTTAGGACCTTCAACACTGTGGCCAATGGTGCCAATTTCACCCCCTCATTCCTTCCAGCCCACATTACGGTCCTGCCAAAAGAAGGAAAAGATCCCCAACTTTGTATCAGCTATATGCCTATATCATTATTAATCTAGATGCTAAGCTGTTCACTAAATTACTAGCCAAACCCAGATCAAGTGGGGTTTGTACCCACCAGAGAAGCTCAAGATAATATATTGAAGACCTTCACTATTATCCATTATGCCAAACGCTCAGGCAGGCTGCTCTCACTAGATGCAGAGACAGCCTTTGACTTGCTCTTCTTGGAGGCATCCCTTAAACAGCTGGGTCTTGGCCCTGTGATGCTATAATGGATTGGGACTCTATATAATTCTCCCCATGCACAAATACGGGTTAATGGGACTTTATCATGTCTCTTTGAGATCCACAACGGCACATGTCAGGGATGTCCCCTTTCCCCAATAATCTACATGATAGTTATGGAACACCTTTTGAATGGGATCCTCAGAAATCCTAACATCAGAGGTATATGTGTGGGTGACATCCAGGTCAAGTGTTCTGCTTTTGCGGATCTCTCACAACTTAGAATCTCCCTCCCAGTACTTTTCGAAATCATAAGAATACAGTGTGTATAGCAACTATAAAATAAACATATCCAAAAGTGTAGCTCTTAACATAACTCTTGACGATAACCTAGTTAGTTCACTACAGGCTTCTTTTGGGTTTTCCTGGCAATTCCAATCCATTAAATAGTTAGACGTAAATGACCTCTTAAATCTGTCCCAGACATTTACCTACAACCATGCACCCCTATTGTGCATAATCCAATCAGACCAAAATAAATGGAAGGATAAGCACATCTTATGGCTCTGAAGAATAAATGTAGTAGATTAACATATTCCTCGTATACTATATTTATTTCAGGCAACGCCATGTATCCCTCCAAAGAGCTCCTCTACATCTCTCTCCACACTACTAACTAGATTTGTTTGGAAAGCTAAGCCGCCAAGAATTGCCCGGAGTATGCTTATAAGGTGTAAGTGGCGGTGAAGGTAAGGGGGGGGGGGGTGTCTGGGACTTTCCAATTGTATTCTGTATTACATGGCTTCTTGATTACTTCCATGCTGCATGAACAAAACTGTGGGTGCGATTGGAAATTATTCAATTACATATCCAACTACAAATGATCCCTTGATCCCCGGGTGATATATGGTTGCACACCACGATTGACCCGGTACCTCATGTTATGGAGCATATTATTGCCTTTTGTAAGTCATTCTTGTGGCAAACTAATCTTTTCTCTAGGGATGGCCTATTAACCACAGCTAATAGTAACACGTCATTCCCATCTGGCCTGTTCCTTCTTGGGTCACTCTCTTGAGGATGGCCCCTTGCAATTTGGGAACATTCTGACCTTATCTGGTCTTTAGTCATATCATGAGCTGGTTCCAAAGGGAGAGCCATCAATGAGGACACAATGGGAATACACCTAACTTACCCACTACTATAGTTCATGCCGTACATACTTAAACCTTCATTGTAAGCCAACTACGTTTGAAGACACGCGTAAAGTCTCAACACCTCCAGAGATCACTATGGTCTACAGTGTTCTCCTTTAGGGCAAATTCACTATCTTGCATAGCTGCATGAGTGCCTGGGGGAGAGATCTTGGGTTCACACCATCACCTGAGGACTGCGACAGAACATATACACTGCGTCATAAACTCTTGACTTCTTGCAAAGCCCAGGAAACTAACCATAAAATACTGACCAGATGGTACAGAGTCCCAACATGTCCTTTTCCCCTTGACATCAGACCAGTGTTGGTGATGCGGACAGGCAAGCAGCATGGAGTGCCTCCTGGGATAGTTTTCTATCCTCACCCACTGGTAAGTGTAGTTCAATTTATTTCCTCCATCCCCGTGTGTTCCATCTCCCCTTCTCCTATTCTTTACTTTATGGTAGTTAGGATAAATATTAATATAATCTCACTGGGTCCTTTCTTTTCTTTTTCTTTAGGGATTGTTATATCTGGTATATGAATCCTAATTGAAAATTGATGTATATTGCCTTCTATGTTATATATCCTTTTATGCTCAACCTTATTTTTATGTCAAATGTTACTAATTTGGATGACTTGTATTTGTTCTCCCATGTGAAAATTAAATAAAGAACAGAATGTTGTAAAAAAAAGAAAATTGAACAATTTGGAATATTTGGGTTGAATCCAGTTTGTTACAAACCGATTTGCCTATCTCTAGTTGCTACCTTTAGGTACTGCTTTATCAGCTAATTTCTCTCATTGCTAGCTGTTTGACTGTTTTTTTTTATCTCAAGCATATCTGGAGGTGGCTGAGATCTGTGATTACAGCCTAGCTACAGTGTTTACAGAGCCTGCAATAGTCTGAGACACACCCATGTCTCCTCATTGACTTCAACAGTTGCTTTTTGCCACTTTAAATTGAACACAAGCTCTGCTTTTTCAGAGTAGCTGCCAGTTAATAGAATGCTGATTTTCATTACATGCCATTATAACACACTAAATAATTTGCTTCATTTATTAATTATTTACATTGGTTTTGCTTGTGGCATATTAATGGTAAGTGCTCTATTTTTCTACAATACAAGAAAATCAATTCCTTATGAACATTGTTGAGTACACATTTAGTACACAAGATAGCAAAAGAACCAAGGGCTTCACTAGCAGGATAAAGCAGATTTATAACCTCTAAAGAAGCATTATGCCTGATAGAAATGACTAAATATAGGTGGAACCCTGCAAAATATGACTAATGAGATCCATGAATTCCTGCTACATGAAATATTATAGCTCAAATTGCAAAACTACATGTCATGTATTGTTGTCATATGAACAAATGAGATAAACGGTAACCATTAATCAAATGATCAAGGGAATGTTTTCATATACCCTAAGGAAGGACTGTGTTGTTGCTTCCTTTTGTTACCGCTTAACAACATATTAAACCCATAGCTACTTTATAAAATATACTTAAGCACATTTTTTAATAGACAAGATATATTACTATAACAAAGACACTACCAAAGCTGTAATCTTATTCTCACTAGTAAAAACAATACAGCACTGTCACTGTTAACCCATTAAAAGTGCAGACTATTTTAAACTTTTTTTTCATCTCCACAGCTCAAAAACTGTACAGTAATTTGTTATTTCTCCATCAAAATGGCTGTACGATGAACTGATGAAATGACATCATTTTGGGATACATATAATGTTTTGTTTAGCTTTTGTTAATGCTTTTGGGGGAACAGAGTGAAATTAAAATTGAAATTCCATCAGTGTTTTTGGGTTTTCTTTTTATGACATTCACTGTGTGGTAAAAATGTCATGATATCTGACTCAGTGGCCAGCCAGCGGAGCAGCAGGACGCACATCTCCTGAGCTCTGGCCTATACCGCTGGCATCTAACACTCATCGGACGAGTACACCATCATCGCTTACCCCGGAGGCCTCAGAAGTTTTCCCCCAGCCTCAGTGTACCTTGCAAGAGGGTCTGGTCGGTGGTACGGCGGATATCGGGAGAGCTTGCTGTGGGGCCTTCACCGCCACCAGCCCCGGCCGCCATTTTGTCATCGCGGCCTGCTTATCTCCCCCGCGTCATCGCTGGCTGCTGACTGCGGGGAAGCCGCTGGCGGAGCTGTTGGTCCGGGGGGCAGAGTCTCCAGAGCGCATCGGGCTTCGGTCGGGCCTGCTCCGTATTGACTGGAAGGAGATCCCCTACGTTCCTCGGAGGCTGCAGCCTATCTCGTTTTCTGAACGGGGCCAACATCTTGGAGACGCGGCCCTTGTCATTACCAGGGTATCTATCCATACTCCGGGCTGCCACGGAACGAACACCCTCCTCCCTCACGCTGATTACTGGAGGTCCGAACCCTGCAAGTCCCGAGGCGGTTCTCTGCTCTGGAGGTGCGGTGGGGGCGCGTCTGACTGCCGGCCTATAACGCTGAGCGGCCATCTTAGGAGCCTGGTTGCAGTAGATATAGCTCAGTTGTACTCTGCACGGAGCCCAGATAGTAAGCTTCATTGTCTACAAGCTCCTGGACTTGCTCCGCTTCCCTGACCCTCTATAGCATCTCCGGGTGGTGCCGCCACCAGAGTCCTGTCTGGGGGAGGGGAGTGCGGAGCCACTACACATCCACCAGGGGGGCTCCTCACCTTCCCCTGGATGTACAGCAAGCGGACTTCCCCTAGTGCCATTGCTTGGGATTTCACAACTCCTTTTACTCCTCATTGAGCCGTAGATTTATATGTAGACGTTAAACAAAAAGGCGAACTTCTCGGGGGCGCAACCTGACTGCAAAGAGTGATGGAGTGCTGAGCCTGCAGCTCCGTCACATGGGAAATTAGAAAGTTACTCTATTTGTTCTACATGGTGTAGTTATGGTTAAGATTGGAAGAGATAAACCTGGTGACCCACTCGGCACGCCTACGACTACTCGTCAACAAGCAGATATGCACAAATTCCTGCATAAAAGTAGCCCTCACCCCAGACCTGGTGCACACAAGATGACGTCAAGTACGGCACGCGCTAAAGGACAATGTGAGGAAACAGATCTGGATAGCGAGGAAGAAGAAGAGAACACCACTTCCTCTCAGGCTGGTATATCAAAATGCTTCATCAAAAAAGCTCTCTCCCAGGCTATACAGCCGGTTCTGGCAGATCTAGCAGATATAAAGGCGGATCTATCCACCTTAGGGAGACGTGTGAAAGCTACAGAGAATGCGTGTTCGGAATTAGCTCAGTGCTCAGTAGCTCTAGCTGCACAGGTGGCAACACAGAAAGAACACATTGACAGAGCGCTCACTCTCCTAGAAGATCAAGAGAATCGTAGCAGAAGAAGAAATATCAGAGTGAAAGGTTTACCTGAAACTTGTACACCTGATTCTCTTCGTACGGTGATGATGGACCTTTTCACTACCCTTCTTGGTGCAGAGAGAGTGACAAAAGTCTCAGTGGAAAGAGTACATCGAGCATTACATCCAAAACCAAAAAATGGTGATCCGCCTGGAGATGTAATTTGTGGTCTCTTGTCCACAGTCGACACCATAGACATTCTTGCAGCCACTAAGGGAGGAGCAGATATTAAACATGGTGATGCTACACTATCATTCTACCAAGACCTAGCACCTTTCACACTTGGCAAAAGGAGAATGATGAGACCTCTTCTGGATATTCTCAGAGAGAGACGTATTCAATATGCCTGGCTCTTCCGTTTTGGCCTTTCAATAGTGATAGATGGACGCCGCCTGACGGTTCACACTCCGGCCGACCTGGGTGAGGTCTGGGAGGCGCTCAAAATATCACCAGTGGAAATTCCGTCCTGGATGCCAACACTAGAGTTAGAGCCTCTGCCCTGTGCCTTGAAAGGCAATCATTGGAGACACATGCAGAAGATGAAATCCCCGAAATCAAGAAGATCCCTGCAGAAGCCTGAACTGTCTTCGCCATGAGAATACTACAGAGATTTACAAGATTGTTGTCTTATAGACTATCGTTAGTTTACAACACTTTTGGACTTATCTTGTTTTTTCAGATAATGTGGTGGATGGGGCGGGTGGCTTAAGTACCAGGAGTATATATTCTAAATCTTTACATACAGTACTTTTCCGGGGGGTTCTGGGTTAGTTCTAGGTTCACTGCAGTCACCTAACATGCCCCGTATGATGGTCACTGAAGCCTTCGGCGGAGACCGCACTTTTGGTGCTCTCTGCATAACTGCCCCAACTACCGAACAAAAAGTAGTGTTGTTCACTGAAACCTGCCCCCCATGGTTATCTGTTGATGGCCCTGCTGGTTTCTTACACCCTTCTACACCCTAGTGGAGATGTCTTTTAATTTTTATAGCATCTCTTCCATAACATACAGTATATACTCCTTTCACATGTGCGTAATATTTCAAAAATATATTGCTCATATCTATTAGTGATGTTAAGTTATCTTATTACGCCTGCAAACATCCTCTCCATTTTGTAGAATATTTGATAGTGTAATTAGCTAATTTTATAAGTACTTTCTTGATTAAGATCCCCATAGATCAGGTTTGTTTGTTGTACATATAACACCCCCGGTGGTAGTGCGGAGAATAAGCGACTCTCCTCCGCACTAGTCTCCTGACCGGAACACAGTTGTATACTTACAACTTACAGGCAAGGCTTGCCCTTCTCTCTCATAACACAAATTGCTTGACACTATTCTCTGAAATACCTTGAGTGTTTACTTTAAGTATTGATAAAACAGTTGTTGTTATATTTCAACTGCATTTGTACCTTTCCACCCTTCCCCGGTTTTCCCTACTAACTTTCTACTTCCATAGCTCTTCTTTTTCTGATAAGTTTTCTCTATCTCCTACGCTGAACATAGAGAATGGCTACAGTGTTGATAACAACCTTCAACATTCATTGCCTCAATGCTCCACATAAGAGACATAGTCTCCTACTACTCATTAAGAAGCTGCAATCCAAGATCCTCTTCATACAGGAGACACATTTTAAGAAAGGTCAAGTTCCTAAGTTACCAACAAATTACTTCACCCCGTGGTTCCACAGTGAGAGCACCTCTTCCTCCTCACGAGGAGTCTCCACAGCTATACACCATTCCATCCCCTTCAAGTGCCTGCAGAAATATAGCGATGAGGAGGGGCATGTCTTGTTCATTAAAGGCAAGATTGCCTCGACTACATATTCATTAGCTAACATTTACGCCCCTAAGGTGAATCAGATCCCCTGGCTACTGAAGACTCTAGACGATCTCAGTTTGTTCGCTGAGGGAGCAGTGATTTTAGGTGGAGACCTGAATGTGACTCTGAATCCCTTATTAGACACGTCCGCTGGGAAAACTCACATCTTGCAAGCAGTTCTCTGGAAAATACACTCTAAATTGCAAGACCTTCAACTGCTAGACATATGGAGATTACACTCTCCATCTGTGAAAGACTTCACCTTCTTTTCGAACCCAAGACAATCCTTTCAGAGATTGGACTATCTTCTGCTTTCAAGGTCGTTGCTACAACATGCAACTTATTGGTTCAATCACTATATCGGACCATGCTCCAGTATCAGTACTAGTCTCTCTTGCCCCCTTGCCACGTCCTGAACATACTTGGAGGATGAATGAAGCAGCTATGGATGTGGAGGAGTTGAGACTGGAAGTCATAAAGCACCTGACGGAATATTTTAGTTAATGCATCACCTGACCTCAACCCAGCAGTACTTTGGGAGGCTCACAAGGCTTATATTAGAGGCATCCTTATTGGGCTCTGCACCAGGTTGAAGAAGTCAAATCAAGCCAAGGTTGACATCCTTCTTAAACAGATCGCTAAACTGGAACGCCTTTGTAAAAGATCATTAATAGCTAGATCTTTGAAGCACCTCCAAAACTTGCGTGAAGAGCTAAGGAATATGTTGAATGCTAGAGCGGCGAAACATTTGCTGTACTTCCGTCATAAATTGTATGCTCATGGTAACAAGGGAGGGAAAATGATGTCATCCTTGATAAAGAAAGCAAGAACTAGAACTCACAATACTAGTGTTAAAACTCCCGATCGTGTAGAGCACACAGTAACCTCTAAAATAGCAGAGACTTTTCAGGAATTTTACTCATCTCTCTACAATCTCAAGGATGGTTCTCCTCCTGTGCTGCCAGGTACAAGAGAAGGTCTCATTAAAAATGTCCTCGCCTCCATACAGCTGCCACATCTTACCACTGACCAAGCGACCACACTTCTAAACCCGATCTCTGATGATGAATTAAGAAAAACTATCCTTAGCTTTCCCTCTGACAAATGCCCTGGCCCAGATGGCTTTCCGTTAAAATACTATAAGATGTTCTTACATATTCTATTGCCACATTTGCAACAATCACTCAACGCTCTTCTGAAAGGTGACGCATTACCCAAGCAGGCACAGGAGGCCTTTGTTACTCTGATAGCCAAGGAGAGGAAGGATCCTACCCTATGTGGTAGTTACAGGCCGATCTCACTGTTGTATTTGGACACAAAGTTTTGGGCGAAGTTGATGGCTTTAAGGATGCAACAGCTTCTTCCTTCACTCATTCACGAAGATCAGACAGGTTTTATGAAATCAACAGAAGGCAAGGACAATTCAGCCAAACTCCTACAGGCCATAGATTATGCACAATCCTCCAGTACTACATTGACATTCCTGGGAGTTGACGCCGAAAAGGCATTTGATAGGGTAGACTGGGATTTCCTGATAGCAACGCTCCGCAAATTTGGTTTCCCCGATCCCTTCATCTCTGCCATATGGACATTATATTCGAATCCACACGCTAGATTAAAAATTTATGGCACCCTATCACCAGCTTTTAATATTTCCAACGGAACTAGACAGGGTTGCCCACTCTCGCCTTCTCTCTTCATACTATCTCTTGAACCCTTGCTGCAAATGGTGAGACAAGACCCGGAAGTGGTGGGCCTTCAGATGGAGGACACAGTAATAATAATAATAATAGTCCTTTAATAGTCCCACAATGGGGAAATTCAGTGTGTTACAGCAGCAAAGATAAGATAAGATAAGCAGATACAAATACAAATACAACATGTACAGGAATGTTCCAAGGTGAGAGGCATTACATTAATAGCAGACAGACAGATAGGGCGTAGCAGAGGGGGGGGGGATTTAACAGGCAGAGAGATATTTCAGTTCTCTGTGTGTAATGATCTCCGCTTAGGTCGGTGTTGGTTGTACAGCCTAACCGCGGTGGGGAGGAAAGACTTCCGATAGCGCTCCTTCTCACACCTAGGGTGGAGCAGTCGGTCACTGACAGTACTGCTCAGCGCGATCACAGTCTCATGCATGGGATGGGACTTCTTCTTCTGCATGGAGCTCACCACGGACAGTATCCTTCTGTCACCCACCACCTGCACTGGGTCCAGTGGGCTCCCCAGGACAGAGCTGGCCTTTCTAATCAGCTTGTAAAGTTTATTTCTGTCCCTGGTTGATATACTGCTCCCCCAGCAGGCCACTCCAAAGAAGATGGCTGATGCCACTACCGAGTTGAAGAAAGTTCTAAGAAGTGCCCCCCGGATTCCAAAGGCTCTCAGTTTCCTAAGCAGGTAGAGCCTGCTGTGGCCCTTCCTGTACAGGGCCTCCATATGATCTGCCCAGTCCAGCTTATTATTAAGGAGCAAACCCAGGTACTTATAGGTGTTCACAATCTCGATGCCTGTCCCCAGGATGTCCACTGGTTTAGGAGGGCTTCTGCCTTTGCGGAAGTCCACCACCATCTCCTTGGTCTTCCCCGCGTTAATCTTCAGGTGGTTCCGGTGGCACCAGTCCACAAAATCCTGGTTCAGTTCTCTGTACTCCCTGTCATCATCATCTGTGATGAGACCCACTATTGCAGGGTCGTCAGAATACTTCTGTAGGTAGCAGCTGGATGAGTTGCACCTAAAATCTGCAGTGTACAGTGTGAAGAGGAAAGGGGAGAGAACCGTACCCTGAGGTGCCCCCGTATTACAGATCACGGTACCTGACACACAGTCTTGGGCTCTCACGTATTGAGGTCGATTTGTGAGGTAGTCTAGGATCCAGTTGGAGAGGTGGTGGTCCACTCCAGCAAGGCCCAGCTTGTCCCTCAATAACCTGGGCTGTATGGTGTTAAAAGCACTGGAGAAGTCAAAGAACATTATTCTCACTGTGTTCCCTGGTTTCTCCAGGTGAGACAGAGCCCTGTGCAGAAGGTGGATGATGGCATCATCTACCCCAATGCCCGGCCGATAAGCAAACTGGAGGGGGTCCATAGCGGGGCTCACTAGAGGGCGGAGATGTGTGAGAACTAATCTCTCCAAGATCTTCATCAGGTGGGATGTCAGTGCTACAGGTCTGTAGTCGTTGAGGTCCATAGGGTGGGGTTTCTTTGGAACTGGTACCACACAAGAAGATTTCCATAATTCAGAGACTATTTCCTGCCTCAGGCTCATATTATACATACAGTCATGGCCAAAAGTTTTGAGAATGACACAAATATTATATTTTCACATGATCTGCTGCCCTCTGGTTTTTATGTGTGTTTGTCAGATGTTTTTATCACATACAGAAATAGAATTGCATTCATATTATGAGTAACAGAAGCTTATATTGACAGAATGAGTTAATGCAGCAAGTCAATATTTGCAGTGTTGACCCTTCTTCTTCAGGACCTCTGCAATTCTCCCTGGCATGCTCTCAATCAACTTCTGGACCAAATCCTGACTGATAGCAGTCAATTCTTGCAGAATCAATGCTTTAATTTTGTCTGAATTTGTTGGTTTTTGTTTGTCCACCTGTCTCTTGATGATTGACCACAAGTTCTCAATGGGATTAAGATCTGGGGAGTTTCCAGGCCATGGACCCAAAATCTCTATGTTTTGTTCCCTGAGCCATTTAGTTATCACCTTTGCTTTATGGCAAGGTGCTCCATCATGCTGGAAAAGGCATTGTGGAGCGCCAAACTGCTCTTGGACGGTTGGGAGAAGTTGCTCTTGGAGGACATTCTGGTACCATTCTTTATTCATGGCTGTGTTTCTAGGCAAGACTGTGAGAGAGCCGATTCCCTTGGCTGAGAAGCAACCCCACACATGAATGGTTTCAGGATGCTTTACAGTTGGCTTGAGACAAGATTGGTGGTAGCGCTCACCTCTTCTTCTCCGAATCAGCTGTTTTCCAGATGTTCCAAACAATCGAAAAGGGGATTCATCAGAGAAAATGACTTTCCCCCAGTCCTCAGCAGTCCACTCCCTGTACCTTTTGCAGAATATCAGTCTGTCCCTGATGTTTTTTCTGGAGAGAAGTGGCTTCTTTGCTGCCCTCCTTGAGACCAGGCCTTGCTCCAAGAGTCTCCGCCTCACAGTGCGTGCAGATGCACTCACACCTGCCTGCTGCCATTCCTCAGCAAGCTCTGCACTGCTGGTAGCCCGATCCCGCAGCTGAAACACTTTTAAGAGACGGTCCTGCCGCTTGCTGGTCTTTCTTGGGCGCCCTGGAGCCTTTTTGGCACCAATGGAACCTCTCTCCTTGAAGTTCTTGATGATGCGATAGATTGTTGACTGAGGTGCAATCTTTCTAGCTGCAATACTCTTCCCAGTTAGGCCATTTTTGTGCAGTGCAATGATGACTGCACGTGTTTCTTTAGAGATAACCATGGTTAACAGAAGAGAAACAATGATGGCAAGCACCAGCCTCCTTTTAAAGTGTCCTGTGGTGTCATTCTTACTTAATCATGACAGATTGATCTCCAGCCCTGTCCTCATCAACACCCACACCTGTGTTAATGGAGCAATCACTGAAACGATGTTAGGTGGTCCTTTTAAGGCAGGGCTGCAATGATGTTGAAATGTGTTTTGGGGGATAAAGTTCATTTTCTAGGCAAATATTGACTTTGCAAGTAATTGCTGTTAAGCTGATCACTCTTTATAACATTCTGGAGTATATGCAAATTGCCATTAGAAAAACTGAAGCAGTAGACTTTGTAAAAATTAATATTTGTATCATTCTCAAAACTTTTGGCCATGACTGTATATGTAATTATACCACACAGCTGGTCCCCACAAGTCTTAATTAGCCTTGCACTGATGTCATCTGGCCCTATGGCTTTCCTCGCCTTGATCTTTTTCATCTCCTTCCTCACCTGGGCCCGTGTGAAGGTCAGACTGTGGCCAGATAAAGACGGATTTCTGGATTTACTGGTCTGTTGGGAAGTGGCTGCATGTACTTACCACAGCGGCATTTGCGCATGATATCCTGTTTGTAATCTCCAACCCTGAAAGAGAACTACTTCGACTGCAAGAATTGATGTCCAAATATGGAGAAGTCTCAAATTATAAAGTCAATGACGGCAAGTCGGAAATACTACCTATTAATATCCCACTGGCATTGAAAGAGAGTCCTTTCACCTGGACAAAGCACTCCATTAACTACTTGGGGGTAAAACTAACACCTCATATCAACCAACTCTATGCTGCGAATTTCACACCGTTGCTTCTAGAGATTCAAATGCTGCTCAAGACATATGACATTCCACTCCTTTCCTGGTTCGGCAGGAGGAATTTGCTGCAAGCCTATATTGTCCCTAAAATTTTGTATAAATTACAGATGCTCCCGATCTCATTACCAGCTTCATTCTTCAAGACAGTGAGAGCTTCATTCTCCCGATATGTTTGGAAACAAAAGAGACCAAGATTGGCACATTCTGCGCTTACTCGCCCAAGAGCAGAGGGCGGAATAGGTCTACCTGATATGAGGAATTACTATGTGGCAATACAGCTTCAGCTCTGGCTGGAATTAGTCAGCCGATCAAAATCTCCCACCCTTTCTAAAATTGTTATGGCGACTCATACATCAGATGTCCTAAAAGATCTATGGCTACCGTATCCAAGACGCTTCCTCCAGCCGAAGTTCAGTATACTCCTGAGAGGTGTATGTGAGGTTTGGCACACTGTGCAGCCCAGAATTGCAACCACACCATCTTTATGCTTGCCGATGGGCCTACTGCCTGATTTGATGAGAGAAATAAAGCACCCCCTCAAGGATTTTTGAACCCAGCTTCTACCCTACCCACTATGCATCTCTGTATAGATAAACAGTTACCTACAGTAGCGTCCATTTAGAAAATCATCCTGTCTTCTCGCTTGACCTTCCTGCATAGAGCTCATTATGAGAATTGCTGTTCGACCTTCAATAGGGCATTCTCCTGGCAACGAGACTTTACAGATTTTGAAAAAATCATAGTCTCAAAAACACCTGTAATGAGGAAAGTTTCACATCTTCTACAAGCTTTTGTCCAGACTACTTCCATACTTAAGCCTTTCTTTATCACTAGCTGGGAAAAAGATCTGAACTTAACATTATCCCACAAAGAACTTCAATTCACCCTTCTGTCACTCACATGGTCTTTCGACGTGTGTACATCTACAAGAAAACCATTACAAGATCTTGGCCAGATGGTACAGAACCCCAGAATGGCTCTATTCTCACAGTCTTGCTCAATCTGACATCTGCTGGAGATGTAAAAATGATACCGGTTCTATTCTCCACATCTGGTGGTACTGCCCGATTATTTCTGCCTTCCGGAAAGCAGTGGTGGCGGAGATACGGAGAATTGGTTTCCCCTCTTTCTGTCTCTCTCCAGATCTATTGGTGTTTATTAGGCCCCTACCCTCTTTTTCCAAAGCCTTGCAATATCTCATCTACCATTTAATTGCAGCTGCGAAGTCGCTGATTGCACCGCTCTGGTTGCAACGCACTGCGCTATCTCTAGACCAATGGAAAAACAAAGTGACCCAAATTGCCAGATTCGAAGAGCTCACCAGCTGGATAAAACGTACACACACCCGCTATCTAAAAACATGGGAACCCTGGCTCAGCACCAGATAATGACCCCGGAGCAGGATGATCTGGGAACTATTGGAAACTACCAACTGTGGCCTGATTCATGGTCCTTTAGTTAAGGAATACTGGAGCACTCATTCTTTTCTTTTTATCTCTCTTTTTCTCCTCTGCCGCTCATTTCTTTGGCTCTTTTCTCTCTTGCTTTTTACCTCTCCTTTCTTATACCCCCCTTTTTCCTCCCCCATGTTATCCAGTACTAACAGAACCTTCAACCCCTTTCCCCCCCCCCCCCCCCTGGGGGGGGCTCCCTCCTAAAAAAATTCTTTTTTTCTCCTCCCCCCCCCCCCCCCCCCTTTTCCCCTCCTCCTCCCCCCCCCCCCCTTTTTTTCCCCCCCCCCCCCTCCCTTTTTATTAAAAAAAAAAAAAATTATTTGTTTTGTTTTGTGTTTTTTTTTTTTTTTTATATGTTTTTTTTTTTTTTTATTTATTTTTTTTTTTTTTTTTTTTTTTTTTTTTTTTTTTTTTGTTGTGGGGTATGTAAGAGACAGCCAATGTTGTCCTAAGCTTCATTTGTCTATATAAACTGTTAATGTTGAATGTATTTCTGTGATTCTGTTCCTTTAAGACAGCAGCCATTGTAATTGTGACATGATGCTGGAGTGACACCCCCCCTTTTATGTCAGCCTGCCTGTTCTGCAGACAGAGTGTGAGCAGAGAAGCAGGAAGTGACGAGACAGAGAGCAGCAGCCATCTTGGCAAGAGAGAAGACAGGTGTCTGTGTTGTATTGAACTGGTGTGGAGATTTTTCTGTACAGCTAAGCTGTATCTTGGTCCAGAGACAAACAGAGTGTAAAGAGACAACAGGACTAGTGAGTCCACGTGAAAGGAACTGTGCTCAGTGGCCGATCAGTGAGACTGACATTGTGACTGTGTATATGGATACCACAGATAGAGACTCGCAGTGCTGTTGACGTACTGGACAGTAACTGCTAAATCCCGGCTTACATCCCAGCTCAGTGTATGGATTCGGCAGGACTGTCAGTGTGCTGAGTGGAATCTGCTGTTGGATTACATTGCATTCATTTGGTTTCCCTGTCTGTTAAAGAGGACTTCATTTCTCCCAAGATCCTGATAACCGTAAGGAGAGGACGCTTCACTATAAAAGAAAGGACCGACTTTGGGCCCCACAGCGCGCTTCTACGGACTGTAAGCGGTCCACCTGGACCACTGGGGAAAAGGAGGTGCACCCAAATGTGAAGTCAGGGTCAGTTAGGGATAGTTTTGAGTATATTGTTCATTCAGTGTCCATACTGCAGAAGTGGACAGAGTAAAAGTAGAAACCATTGCAGAATTTGCCTTGAAATTGTTCATGCTATATTGTATATTTTGCTTGCCTTTATCCCTGTCATTTTACCTTTAACTAGCCTTTATTAACTTATAGTAAATATATTTTTTTTTTCTTGAACTACCGCCAAACCACCTGCCTTGCTCTCGGTTCACAAATTGGCGTAGTCGGCAGGATCCGCTTACCAGAATGGACGGTGACGCACCCGTTAGAGAGAATGGTGCTGGAGGAAGAATGCCAGCAGGGGCTATAATGAGTCAGTTAGCTAAATTTGATGGCAATAATATGTCAGTGAGTATGTGGGTGGAACAGATACGAATGATACAGCGAATGTACCAGACCGCACCAGAAGTACTAGTAGAGCTAGCAATATTGACATTACAAGGGGATGCTAAGACCACGGTGATACTGAGGCCATTTGAACAAAGGCAGACATTTGAGCAAGTAGTCCAGATTATAGAAACCATCTATGGAGAAACTGCATTGCTGGGGTCTCTGCAGGCTCGGTTCTTCCAGAGGGTACAACAGGAGAATGAAAGCCTTCCCCAATATGCAAATGCCCTACAAGAACTGCTCCGAGATATTCAAGGGAAGGAAAGAGGGGGCTTGCCAGCCTTCTGTAACCCTGATCGGACTCTCCGTGACCAGTTTGTCCTGGGGATACGTGACGGCAGTTTAACTGTGACTATGCAGGATTTTATACGACGAGAGACTGATGCTAAATTCCATGATGTACAGGTAGAGGCCATCTCCCGTGCCAATAGTATGGTCCCGAGGCCCCAGACCGCAGTTGGAGTTACTTTGTCACAGGGGGCTAGTTCTGGCTCAGAGACAGTAGAAAAAGGGACGGTTAAAGAAATTCTCACAGTAATGCAGAAAGTGCAAGAGCAAATGGAACACTTGCACACCCGTTGTGATGAGCATTCTATGAAAATTGCAGACTTCCAGAAGACTGGAGATGAAAAGGTGAGCCATCCACACCCAGCAAGTCAGAATCACCCACCACCCCGCTGGAGGGATGAGGATAGGACCTATCGAAGGGGTCCAAATCATTTAGTGCAGTGCTCAGGAGAAATCGAAGGGGCTTACCGAAGTGTCCCAAACAGATGGCCAGAACGACGGGAGATATGCTGCTGGGAGTGTGGACGGATGGGCCACGTTGCTGCTAGATGTCCAGAGCAGCGACAAACTTATGAGAGACCGCCGTTAAACTGAAGTCCCCTGCTGCTGTAGGGTGTGTAGTAGGGGAGACTGACAAGGAGACTATGTGGGGAGAATGCCCTGATGATGACCTGATCGCTGCAAGTCCTGTCATACAGGTGGAAATGGGGGGTATTCCGGTTACTGGGATGATTGACACGGGTTCCCAAGTAACGACCTTGAGTAGAGACTGTTATGAACGGTACTTCCAGCAACATGTGAAATATGATCCCCATACATTCGTACGAGTGATCGCAGCTAACCAGTTACCAGTTCCAGTCGTGGGAGTGGCCTGGATGAATGTCTGGGTATGTGGCCAAGATCTAGGTAGGAAAGGCATTGTGGTGGTACAGGAGTCACATGAAGTAAAGGTCCCTGTCATTTTGGGGATGAATGTGTTAAAAGAATTAGATCAGATCCTCTTTGAAAAGAAAGGTCACGGTTATTGGAAAGAAACCACCACCCATCAGCCTACTCAAACAGCTTTCCAGCGGCTGATCCGGACATGTGGCATACAGAAAAGTTCGGATGCACAGCGTCCTCTGGCTCGAATTTCAGTTCCTTTGCATACAAAAGTTACACTGCCACCCAGTCGGGAGACAATAGTGTCCATGCCCGTAGGCACCTGTCGAAAACTAGAGGGCATAGCTGTGTTGGTAGAACCACTGCAGGCAGCCGAAGGAGGTGTTGATCCGCTAGTGGCCCGTTCCTTGGCAATAGTTCGCAATGGAAGAGTACCACTTCGATGTGTAAACACTCAGGACCAGAGTGTGGACCTGACCCCAGGGAGGCTGCTGGCTAACATCTATGTGACTCCGGAGGAAGTAAGGAAAGTAACTCCAATGCAGCTGAAGCCGACTGAAAGGGATGAGTGGACTGTAACTGTGTCCATGGGAGAAGATGAGGAACCCACCTCTGAATGGAATGGCCGTGCAATTCGAGAACAGATGAAGATGGATGCAAGTTCATGTTCTCTGGAATGGGTGCAAAAGGTAGATCAGCTGTTGTGGGAGAACCGAGTCACCTTTGCACGGTATGCTGAAGATTTTGGATGTACCACAGGGATCTACCATGAGATTCCCACAGGAGACACCCCTCCAATTAGAGAGCGCTACCGACAAATTCCTCCACAGTTGTATCAGGAAGTGAAAGAACTGTTAGCTAAGATGCTACAGGGTGGGATCATCCAAGAAAGCCAGAGTCCCTGGGCGGCTCCTGTGGTGTTAGTAAGAAAAAAAGATGGGTCCATCCGATTTTGCGTAGACTATCGGAAGTTAAACGCTTGCACCGTACGAGATTCCTACCCCTTGCCACGGATTGAGGAGTCCCTCTCAGCGCTAGGGAGAGCCCGGTACTTCTCCTCACTAGATCTGGCTAGTGGGTATTGGCAGGTGCCGATGGCCACAAAAGACAAGGAGAAGACGGCATTCATCTTGCCCATGGGACTATACGAATTTAACCAGATGCCCTTCGGGTTGACAAATGCACCCGGAACGTTTCAGCGGTTGATGGAGAAATGTCTCGGTGACTTCAACTTTGAGTTCACTCTCATCTACTTGGATGACATTATAGTGTATTCTGCGACCTTTGAAGACCATCTCCACCAGTTGGGGCAAGTATTTCGAAGATTGCGGGAACATGGGCTCAAATTGAAACCCAGTAAATGTCGGTTGTTCCAATCTGAAATTGATTACTTGGGTCACCGCGTATCAGGAGAAGGGGTGAGACCATCAAGAGACAAGATAGCGGCTGTTCAAGATTGGCCGATACCGACTACCCTGCGAGAAGTGAGGGCGTTCCTTGGAGTAGCCGGTTACTATCGACGGTTTATTAAGGATTTCACCAAGGTAGCAGCACCACTTAATGCTCTCCTACGAGGCACATTCGGTGGTCCAAAGAACCGGTCCATGAAGTGGGGACCTGAACAGGAACAAGCCATCCAGGTATTGAAGGATGCACTGACAACAGCCCCAATCTTGGCATATGCTGATTACCACTTGCCGTTCCAGCTATATACAGATGCAAGCCTGTATGGTCTTGGAGCAGTGCTTTCCCAGCTTCAGGATGGCCAGAAGAGGGTCATAGCGTACGGCAGCCGGTCTTTGAGAGATTCTGAAAGAAACCCCGAGAATTATAGTTCATTTAAGTTGGAGCTGTTGGCACTGGTATGGGCCATGACCGAGAAATTCTCTGAATATTTGACCGGTGCTGAAGTTTTAGTACTGACTGACAACAACCTACTAGCTCACCTGGAAAATGCCAAGCTCGGGGCGTTAGAGCAGAGGTGGATAGCCCGAATGTCTACGTTCAATTACCGCATTAAGTATCGGTCCAAGACAGAGAACCAGAATGCTGACGGACTTTCTAGGGTAACTGCCCAGACCCCCACAGAAGACGTGGATCATGAGTTGGAGCATGTGGAGGTGCCCGACTTCAGCAGATTTTCACAGGCCTTGGCCGCCGCTAATCAGTTTGAGATGGAGGGGACTGAAATGGCTCCTTTCTTTGGTCCCTCACGACAGGAATGGGCACAGATACAACAGACCCATGAGGGGCTGGCACAGATGATCAAGTGTGTTGAGAAAGGCCAGAAGCCCTGTAGAGAGGAAAGAGAACGACTGACACGTGAGATATTATCTGTTCTGAGTCAGTGGGAAAAGTTGGAGATGAAAAATGGAGTGCTATGCCGAAAGGTCTATTTACCTTCTGAGATCGACATTCGATACCAAATTGTGGTGCCTAGTGAACTGGCTCGCTCGTTGGCAGTTGAGGCTCATAATAAGAATGGACATTTTGCTCATGAGAAGACCTTTCGTTGGTTACAGCGACTGATTTACTGCCCTGGTCTTCGTCAAATGGTCGAAGAAGTATGCCGCAGCTGTCGAACTTGTGAGATCCATAAGGCAATAGAACAGAGAGCTCCCCTGCAAACCATCGTGACCCAGGAACCTTTAGAAATTGTCATGATAGACTATCTAATGGTGGGCCCATCCAATAGCGGACACCAGTATTGCCTTGTAATGGTGGATCACTTCACCAAATTTGCAGTGGTAACCGCCACCAAGGACCAGACAGCTGAGTCAGCAGCTCGTGCTCTGTGCCAAGATTTCATTCGAGTATATGGGTGCCCCCAACACATCCACTCTGACCAGGGCGCCTGCTTTGAGGGACAAGTAATGAAAGAAGTTCAACGTATCTACGGGATAAAGAAGTCACACACGACTCCATACCACCCTCAGGGAAATGGGGCCTGTGAAAGATTCAACAGAACTCTGCTACAGATGCTGCGGACTCTGGAGGAAGACAAGAAGTTACAGTGGCCTCAGTTCTTGTCTGAAATGGTGTGGGCCTATAACAATCAGGTCCATTCTACAACGGGGTACTCTCCTTATACACTTCTCTTTGGGCGGTCTGGGCGAAGTATAGGAGAATTACAGTTGAATGATGTGGATGGGTTCCCTCCGAGGGATCCAACCTCTTGGGTGCGGGCGCACCGGCAGAGACGATCCATCGATTGGTGCGGAATGGGCCTCCGACGAGGAGGATGATTGTTGGCCGATCCCTGCTCCTGGGGATGTTCCAACTGTGACTACTGTATCTCCGGCCTGTGCCCCCTCTGGTGCGGAATCCGCTGGTCCTTCTCAGCCCATAGCTGCAGCACCCCATAATATACCACCAGTCCTCAGACGGACCACTAGGCCAAATGCTGGTATTCCCCCTGTTCGGTATGTGCAGGATGAGTTTGTTTGGCCTGCCATACATCGGTATACTACCACTCTGTGCATAAAAGTACAACCCTCTGGATATACAGTCATAGGCAGGGACTGCCAATCTTAAAGTGGGGGGGAATATGTAAGAGACAGCCAATGTTGTCCTAAGCTTCATTTGTCTGTATAAACTGTTAATGTTGAATGTATTTCTGTGATTCTGTTCCTTTAAGACAGCAGCCATTGTAATTGTGACATGATGCTGGAGTGACACCCCCCCCTTTTTATGCCAGCCTGCCTGTTCTGCAGACAGAGTGTGAGCAGAGAAGCAGGAAGTGACGAGACAGAGAGCAGCAGCCATCTTGGCAAGAGAGAAGACAGGTGTCTGTGTTGTATTGAACTGGTGTGGAGATTTTTCTGTACAGCTAAGCTGTATCTTGGTCCAGAGACAAACAGAGTGTAAAGAGACAACAGGACTAGTGAGTCCACGTGAAAGGAACTGTGCTCAGTGGCCGATCAGTGAGACTGACATTGTGACTGTGTATATGGATACCACAGATAGAGACTCGCAGTGCTGTTGACGTACTGGATAGTAACTGCTAAATCCCGGCTTACATCTCAGCTCAGTGTATGGATTCGGCAGGACTGTCAGTGTGCTGAGTGGAATCTGCTGTTGGATTACATTGCATTCATTTGGTTTCCCTGTCTGTTAAAGAGGACTTCATTTCTCCCAAGATCCTGATAACCGTAAGGAGAGGACACTTCACTATAAAAGAAAGGACCGACTTTGGGCCCCACAGCGCGCTTCTACGGACTGTAAGTGGTCCACCTGGACCACTGGGGAAAAGGAGGTGCACCCAAATGTGAAGTCAGGGTCAGTTAGGGATAGTTTTGAGTATATTGTTCATTCAGTGTCCATACTGCAGAAGTGGACAGAGTAAAAGTAGAAACCATTGCAGAATTTGCCTTAAAATTGTTCATGCTATATTGTATATTTTGCTTGCCTTTATCCCTGTCATTTTACCTTTAACTAGCCTTTATTAACTTATAGTAAATATTTTTTTTTTTTCTTGAACTACCGCGTGTGCGTTCATTTCTGGTTGCGGAGTCCAAACCACCTGCCTTGCTCTCGGTTCACAAGTATGTACTTCTTGTTCAATAAACTTTGAATATAAAAAAAAAATAAAAAAAATGTTATGGTATCTATTCCATGTAGGTCATTATGATTACAGCAAGTGACAATTTATATAATTTTGTTGTGTTTTACTACTTTTACAAAATAGAAACCCTCTTTTTCCCCAAATTATAATAATAATAATAATAAATTTTATTTATATAGTGCCAACATATTCCGCAGCACTGTACAATTTGTTGTGTTCAAGTACAGACAAAAAAGATACATTACAAAGAAATAGTCAATTTACACACTGGGACTGAGGGTCCTGCTTGCAAGAGCTTACAATCTATGAGGTAGAGGGGGTGACACAAGAGGTAGCAGGGGCGGCATCGGAGGTAACATTGCTTATACAATGGTCAGACAATTTTGTAATAGAGGTTACTGTCATAACACATATATAAAGCTGTGTGAGCCATCACCAGTTGTGTCCTTTAATGTGCAGATGGTGCCTGGATATATAAAGTTAGTCTGATACGGCATCAGATCCTGTGAGGTAATGTGGGAGCGTGAACAGAGGGTATGTTTTAGGGATACTAACTACAGAAGGGTTTACATTAGGAGTTGTGATAGGCCTGTCTGAAAAGATATGTCTTTAGTTTGCGCTTGAAGTTGTTAGTCTAAGGTCATTGAGTGAACGGAGAGCACGGGTTGGGCGATAGACAGAGATGAGGGAGGAAATGTAGGGAGGTACAGCATTATGGAGAGCCTTGTGGATGAGGGTTTATATTGTATTCTGTATTGAATAGGCAGCTGTCGGGGGCAAGTCCCCCTGAGATGGATGTCACCGTAATCCTAATTAAATAAATAACCAGTTTCGAGCGCTCGGGAAACAAGACGTACACAGGTATCGTGTATGAACCGTTTCTACTTTATTACGTAGTTCAATACAGTTTTAAAAGCAAGCTCAATTACATAACAGTCATGTGATCAATATACATATATGGTCTTTCCAGTTCCGTTATCACACAAATTTGTTCATTTACCCATCACCCCAGATGTTTTCATTTTCACCTTATCTAAATGTCCTCCCAAGACTATTAGTTCTGCTGAAATCGGCAGAACTGTTGATATCTCCCCCAGACTCCAAGTCTGTCCTTATCAACTACGCAGTCTTGTTTACAGAACATTCCACCCTCTTGTGCTTTCTGTATACTGTGATATAGAATATAGTGCAAGTTATGTTTTAACCCTTACAATTCCCCCATTTTAGAACTTTATTTTTAATCAGTATTCAATGAATACATTCACACTATCTGTGTGCCATCTGTGATGGATTCTCCATTGAAAATGTTAAAAATAATGATCCTACCTTACATACTGAGTATTGTCCCTCATGAGATTGCATAGCGAAGGAATACATTGGATACAACAACATCCTAATATCATAAAAATGATTACACAAAGGATTATACCTACGATTTGTCGAAGGTATCCCAAGTCAGGTAGGAAAGCTAACAGCCAGTCCCACCATCCTTGGTTGACATCTTGTTTAATATGTGTTACCATTTCCTGCAACTGTTTCAACTTATCATGCACATCTTCTGAATGGTCAGACAAATTAAAACAGCACATTCCCGCAAAAGTGTTGCACCCATAACCATGTTTAAGCAGTAAATAATCTATAGCCGCTCTATTCTGCAATATTGCTTTTTTATGTGATTGCAAATCTAATACAACATCTTTAATGATAGCGCTAGTAGTGTTTATATTCTTTACCATAAAGCAAGCAATACGTGATATTATCTTAGCATTATATACAGACAAACCTGGTACTCCTACCAGTGACACAGCTAGGCTTATGTATTCTGCTTTCGATAAGAGTTTCACATCATAATTACAATCCTCAGGCAGTGGGATAGTACTTCTTTTGTGTAATATATGTACATGCGATTTCTGTGAACTCTGTTCATATGGTGTGGGTATCATAGTCAATGCTAATCTAGACAAGGCACATATGCCTCCAGTTATATTGGCAGGTATATAGGTGTAGCTGCTATTACCACACGCTAGAACCCACCCAGGTGGCAAGGGTACATGTAAATCTAGTGACGGGACAATAAGTGTCCTGTTACATTGCATCCTCTTCCCTTCCCTCAGGGTTTGACAATCGTTGTCAGTTCTATTGCAGATTTGTGGAAACTGCCCTTTATTCATTATAGGATTGCAATTAGGTATTGTTGTTTTATTACATGAAAATTTGAAACACAATTCTGCTCTTGCTACTGCCCCAGTCGATATCCTTATCATATTCTCCTGTAAATCTGCGTAGGCAGTGCAGTTCATACAAGCATAATAAGGACTTATCCAGTCTGCATGCACATGGAGATCAGCTTCCTGTAAAAGAGTATCATTTAACTGAAGTTTCAACAATTTAGTCCATACTGCAACAGAAGTCGGCACTGCAATCAAACAAGTTTCTAACACATTACTGGAATATGCATTTCTCAAACAAAATTCTGTCATGTTTAATACTCGGGCCAAATATAACCACATATTCTCTTTTGTTCTCCATATGTGTTCCTCCAGCTCCCTTACTCCCCGATTTGGGCTGTCTTTTTTTCCTGTAAAGTTCAAACCAGGTCCATATTATTAAAAGGCATCCAGCAAACATCAGCAAGTGTCCTGTTTTCATTTTGATGGTGCTTCAACTTTCTTGCAATGTGAAGCGTGTATCCAGGTGGGTTTTCCCTCCAATTTTACTGAAGTGGCAGTTGTCAGCAGTACTTGGAAGGGACCGTCATACCTGGGTTCAAGAGACTTCCTAGTGTGTCTTTTCAAGACCACCCAATCACCAGGCTGCAAGCTATGCGTTCCTGAAAAATCAGAAGGGTCTGGAATAGAAGAGAACACTTGTTTATGTGTTTCTCTCAATTTCTGGCACAAACTCTGCACATAACTAGAAATACTGTCATAGTTAAGCTGTAACGTCTGAGGGAAGTATAACCCTGTTTTGGGCGCACTTCCAAACAATATTTCAAATGGTGACAACCCTGTCCTCCTGTTAGGGGTGGTTCTTACAGAGTAAAGGTCTAAAGATAGACACTCAGGCCAGGGCTTCCCTGTCTCTGCTATCGCTTTTTGGATCTTTAATTTGAGTGTGCCATTCAACCTCTCCACCTTGCCTGAACTCTGAGGATGGTAGGGTGTGTGGAAAGCTTGCTCAATCCCTAGTGCAGACATTATTTCTTTCATTATCTCACCTGTGAAATGTGTACCTCTGTCAGACTCAATCACCTTGGGCACTCCAAACCTGCACACAAGCTCGGACATCAGTTTCTTGGCAGTTGCTTGTGCGGTTGCTTTGCTCACAGGGTAGGCCTCAGGCCATCCTGAAAACAGATCCACACAGACCAATACATACTCGTATGTTCCAGACTTAGGCAACTGTATGTAATCTATCTGTATCCTCTGAAATGGGTACAGGGATTTTGGTGTACACTTGGTGGGTGTTTTAACTATCTGTCCTGGGTTGTGTAGAGCACATATGTGACATGCTTTTACGTGGTTACTAGCAGCTCTTCCAAAACCTGGGGCAAACCATAATTTACCCACTAATGACTCCATGGCATTTCGAGAGGCATGCACCTTACCGTGGGCCAAGCCAGCCATCTGGGGGTAGACTGCTGCGGGCAGACATAATCGATCCCCCATTTTCCACATACCATCACCGTCTGTAGCACCTGCTTTTCTCCATCTTTCAATTTCCACACTGGTGACCTTTGAGTACAGCCCTTTTGGGTCTGCTAGGTCAATGTCCATTTTGCTCACCTGGTTGGGACCCCTTCTCGCCAGTAGTGCTGCAGCCTTGGCTGCTATGTCAGCTCTCTCATTTCCACGGCTTTCAGGGTCCCTTCCTTTTGCGTGAGCTCTGACTTTCACAATTGCCAGCTGCTTTGGGAGCAGTATGGCCTCCATCAGTCGACTTACCACATCTCCATTCTTAATTGGCTTGCCCTGGGCCGTTAGGAATTTCCTTGCCCTCCATATTGGACCATAATCATGTGCAATGCCAAAAGCATACCTGGAGTCAGTGTATATGTTAGCTGTTCTACTTTTGGCTATCTTACAAGCCTCCATAAGGGCTTTAAGCTCAGCTTCTTGGGCTGACATGTGTGGTGGAAGAGCTTCCTGGACTATGATGTCATGTTCAGTGACTACAGCATACCCTGTAACAAATTTGCCTTCATCTGTCAGATACCTTGAGCCGTCCACAAACATCTCATAATCAGGATTTTGTAACGGCACATCCGTGACGTGGTCAAATCCCACTGTTTCCTGTGACATAAGAGCCACGCAATCATGTTCATGCTGGCTGTCAAACAGTTCTTCTTCAGAGAGGGAATTTAAAAATAACTCATCTTCCACTCCCCCTTTTGAATCATGAACTCCTACAGGAAGAAGAGTTGCAGAATTCAAAGTTAAACAGCGTTGAAAAGAGATGTTTGAGGAGGACTGCAGAGCAAATTCCATTTTGCACTGCCGTGCCAAAGAAAGGTGACGTCTGTCTACCTGTGTGAGGATAGCATGGATGTCATGAGTGTGTCATGGTGTATACACAACCAATAAATGATCTAGGACAATGTCTGAGCTTTTGTCAAGCAATGCTTGTACCGAGAGGACAACCCGCACACAGGAGGATGTCCCCCTGGCTTACAGCATCTAACCATGAGCTGTAATGTGTTGTTGTGTGAGAACTGCAGTTGCGTGCCCTATCATCTCAGTCACGTAGAGCTGAAAGGGTTTCTGATAGTCAGGTAGGCCTAGGGCCGGAGCACTGACTATCTGCAACTTCAGCTGGTAAAACGCATCCATGGCCTCAGATGTGAGGCTGAATGGTTTTGAGGAGACGCTATCGTACAGAGGTTGCATGGTCAGAGATGCAGATCTGATCCATGGCCTACAGTAGGATACCAATCCCAAGAAGGTACGTAGCTGAGCATGAGAGGTTGGCACCTGCATGTCTCTCACCACCTTGGTCCTCTCATCTGACAGGTGCTTGGTACCCTGGCCGAGACAGTGTCCCAGGAACACCACTTTTTGTTTGCAAAATTGCAACTTGTCCTTGTTGGCCTTGCAGCCGTTCTGGTAGAGGAAACACAACAGGCTGATGGTTGCCGCTTCACAGGTTGGTTTGTCTGGAGCACAAAGAAGAAGATCGTCAACATATTGTAACAGAACAACATCATCATGTGGAAAATACCAAGTACTCATAATAAGTGTAAGACACCTTGTGAATTGGTTAGGACTGTTTTGCGCCCCTTGTGGTAGTACTGTCCAAGTGTACTGTTTACCCCTGAATGTAAATGAAAACAAATACTGGCAATCGGGGTGTAAAGGCACAGAAAAATATGCATTGGAAAGATCTATACAACTGTACCAGGTGGTACCTGTGGGGACAGCTGACAGCAAGGTGTGTGGGTTAGGTACCACTGGGGTTTCAAGTAGTGTTACTTTATTCAATTCCCTAAGATCATGAACCATACGGTATGTGTCTGGTTCTCCCTTTTTGCCCTTTTTCTTCACTGGGAAAAGAGGAGTGTTTGCTACAGAAGTGCATTCCTTCAATGCCTCTGCTTTCACTAATTCCACTATTGTTACTGCTATGGCATCCTCTTGGGCATGGGTCAGAGGATATTGTTTAATCCTGGGTGGCTGAGCACCAGGTTTCAGGGTTACCATAACAGGGGGTACATCCAATTTACCTAAGTCTGTTTTCCCAGTTGCCCATAATGCTGTTGGCACTTGGGATAACAGTACATTTTCTTCTTCAGTGAGGACAAAAATACAATTTGGTGTACTTAACTCGGCAGATAACAAACACAAAATCTCATGGTTAGTATGTGTGACTTTTACATATGCTTCTCCTGATGAATGCAACATGATGTTACAACCTAATACTCCCATCACATCTGTGCCAAGAATGTTATCTGATGTGTCAGAGACTAAATACCTAGTGAGTATCCTGCAACCCTGAAATGAGGTTTCTACAGGATCAGTTTGATCTAAAGCATCCACCGCTTTAGTGAGAAGTCTTCCATAAACTTCCACTGACTCACCTTTCTCTCTTTTAACAGATACCTTACTTCAGGTGATAACAGGCAAGACAATAAATTCACATAACATAGTACAAGACATAATTTCATATGTTTGAGTATGTTCTTGAATATTTTACACATATATATTGTCATTGTACCTTACTTTCCATTTAACCTTAGGCTAACACTTTTATCAAAATATTTTCCCTTTGGGCATAAATAGTCATCATACACAGGCTGCGGACCCCGGAGGCCCAAAGCCAAGTTTCACTTTGTAATAATTGACATGTAACATTACTGGGTAACACAGCATCATGTTCAGCTTGTGATTTTCTGCGTGCGCATCATATCAGATACAACGTCCTTGGAGCTACTTGGCAGTCAATTAATGTTTTGGTTATTCCCTGCAGAACATCTGCAGAGCGCTACAACAGAATACAGGAATACAATTCAAGCAGATAGCAGTTAATACTGACACCAAAATTACATATTACTATTTTTGTACAATTTTCAAATATTTCCCAAACCCCACAGACTTTAGAATTTTCTTCACTGGATTCCAACCAAAAGTTGAACCCCTGTGGAACATCACAATATCCTAGTTTCTTCTTTTTAGGGGACATTTCCTGAAAGCGGATTTAATTTTACAAAAAGCATAAAAGTTGAATCCTGGCATTGATATAAACAGAATGAATATTACAAATACAGGTTGACTATATATATATATATATATATAT
Source organism: Leptodactylus fallax (assembly GCA_947044405.1). NCBI lineage: Eukaryota > Metazoa > Chordata > Amphibia > Anura > Leptodactylidae > Leptodactylus > Leptodactylus fallax. Next base: position 1,890,236 of record CAMRHE010000349.1, read on the forward strand.
ATATATATATAATACATAATCCAATAAACATCATACCGATGGTGGACAGTTTTTCTCTTTGCACTATATCAGATTCTCTGAGTATTTTGTTAAAGTAGGTAATATTTCATACAGAACTGGGAGATAAGATGGGTTATATTAAACAATAATACTGAGAAGGGTAATGTCTCCCTTCAAGCCTGATTCTCGGAGTGAGGTGGGGGTGATTCATTATTTCCTGAACTATCACCCCTTATCCTATTCTATTGCTTCCTTCTATCAGGGCATAAATGCCTCTTTGCAACTTTTTGTCCTGAATCAATCCCGCATGATCTAATCTCCACTGATCCCAAAATCTACTGTCTACCAACCCAGTTTTGTGTATTCCTGCTCTTTTTAGGATTTTCTTTACCTGTGCGGCTACTTCTTTCCCTTCCCCTATCTCTATTAGTTCACATGGGGTGTACCATATCTTAGATGGTCCCTTCCCCATCTTGGCTGGTAGCTAATCAGCCGATGAGTCTCTCACTCCTCTAGGGCAACCTTTGAGACAATAGAGGGTCACTTATGACTACTTAGTGAGAACTCCCAGACAGACTCTTCTGTCTTCTATGAACTACTCTACTTGTGCAAGTTCAGGAGTAGTGCTCAGGTCAATGCCTCAATTGGCTTCCACAGGCTCAACTTTCTGCCTGTGTCCCCTTACCAAAACACTCCCAAATCACTACACGCACTTCTTTGCGTGGATTCTACTAAGTCCTTCGTGCTACTACTCAGGTCCCATTCGACCTTGACCGTCCAGGCATGGCTGGAGGCTAGTGTTCCAAAACAAGGACTTTTCAATCACTCTGTGCTTCTCAGTTCGGAACCTTGTCCGCAACTCTAAACTCTAGGGGTTAAGAATAGAGAACTTTTCCCCATTCTTTGCAGCCTTATATATCTTATAACACAGGTAACATGCCTTCTCAGTAGACAGGTAAACAGGTAAGACAAAAAGCAAAGAAAACAATTTCCATATCATTTACAGGTGACATGTCCCTTTTAGGTTCTTCCGTACTATACAATTGGCATCGAGATGTCATATAAGCATGCAGCAGCTTACCTCACTCATCGATACAGAGAATAGGCACACAGGAACCTCAGATATACTAATTGGCAAGATCAAAGGCTTACCTTCACAGTACTGTTTTTATCTATCTGAGGTCCTCTGGTCCCGTCCTCAAGTCGATCGGTGAGTGGGTCGGCACTCTATCGGCTGCACATCAGACGATCTCGAGGCCCCACGTCGTTGGGCGTCAATTTCTGTCGGGGGCAAGTCCCCCTGGGATGGATGTCACCGTAATCCTAATTAAATAAATAACCAGTTTCGAGCGCTCGGGAAACAAGACGTACACAGGTATCGTGTATGAACCGTTTCTACTTTATTACGTAGTTCAATACAGTTTTAAAAGCAAGCTCAATTACATAACAGTCATGTGATCAATATACATATATGGTCTTTCCAGTTCCGTTATCACACAAATTTGTTCATTTACCCATCACCCCAGATGTTTTCATTTTCACCTTATCTAAATGTCCTCCCAAGACTACTAGTTCTGCTGAAATCGGCAGAACTGTTGATATCTCCCCCAGACTCCAAGTCTGTCCTTATCAACTACGCAGTCTTGTTTACAGAACATTCCACCCTCTTGTGCTTTCTGTATACTGTGATATAGAATATAGTGCAAGTTATGTTTTAACCCTTACACAGCCAATGTAGTGACCAACGCAGACCGGAGGCATCGCTGTAGCATCTAGACTGATAGATGAGCCTGGCCGCCGCATTCAGAATAGATTGTAGAGGGGAGAGTTTAGTAAGGGGAAGACCGATTAGTAAGGAGTTACAGTAGTCAAGGCGAGAGTGAATCAGGGCATCAATAAGTGTCTTTAATGTATCTGTGGTGTATTCTGGAGATGTTTTTGAGGTGGAGATTACATGAGCATGCGAGTGATTGGATATGGGAGGTGAAGGAAAGGTCTGAGTCAAACATAACCCCGAGGCAGCGGGCATACTGCCTAGGAGTTATGTTAAGGCCGGAGACTGCAATGGAGATATCAGGGACAGATCTATTAGATGGTGGAAACAGCAGTAATTCAGCCTTTGAGATATTCAGTTTCAGATAGAGCGAAGACATGATATCTGAGGCAGCAGAGAGACAGTCACTGGTGTTCTGTATTAGTGCAGGGGTGATGTCATGGGATGATGTATATAATTGGGTGTCATCAGCATAAAGATGTTACCGGAAGCCAAATCTAGTGATGGTTTGTCCAATGGGGGCTGTATAGAGGGAGAAGAGCAGGGGACCTAGGACCGAGCCCTGAGGAACCCCAACGGCAAGGGGAAGAGGGGGAAGAAACAGAGCTCGCAAATGATACACAGAAAGTGCGATCAGAGAGATAAGAGGAGAACCAGGAGAGAGCACTGTCCGTGAGGCTGAAAGAGCGGAGCATAGTGAGGAGGAGTTGATGGTCAACAGTGTCAAATGCTGCTGAGAGATCTAGAAGAATAAGAAGAGAGAAGTCACCTTTGGATTTAGCCGTCAGGAGATCATTGGAGACTTTTGTGAGGGCCGTTTCAGTAGAGTGCAGAGTGCGGAAGCCAGATTGTAAGGGCTCAAGAAGAGAGTTAGCAGAAAGATAGTGGATCAAACAAGAATAGACCAAGCGTTCCAAGATTGTGGAGATGAAAGGGAGGTTAGAGACAGGTCGATAGCAGCACAGGACGGGTCAAGGGAGGGTTTCTTCAATAGAGGGGTTATGACAGCATGTTTGAAAGAGGAAGGGAAAATTCCAGAAGAGAGAGAGAGAGGTTAAATATTTTAGTAAGGTAAGTCGTGACAGCAGGCAACAGAGACTGGAGAAGGTGTGAGAGGAAAGGGTCACTACTGCAAGTTGTAGGTCGAGAAGAAGAAAGTAGCTGAGATACTTCCTCCTCTGTAACAAGTTCAAAAGATGAGAATGAACAGTCTGAAGTGCGGCTGGTGAGGGGGTCAGTGCCACCTGGGGATTGGGCAGTTATTTACTGACGGATCTTATCAATTTTGTCATGGAAATGAGTGGCCAGGTCATCTGTGCTAAGGTCTGTGAATGGCGTCTGCACCTTGGGTGTGAGTAAGGAATGAAAAGTTTCAAATAGCCTTTTAGGGTTACAGGAGAGAGAAGAGATGAGAGTGGTGAAATAGACTTGTTTGGCATGGTAAAAGACAGAACTTTAGGTTTTAAGTATAAATTTAAAGTCGAGGAAGCCTGCAGATGTACGTGATTTTCTCCACAGACGTTCAGCACACCTAGAGCACCGCTGAAGAAAACATGTCTGTGGCGTTTGCCAGGATTGCTGCCTCCTGCGTCTAACTTTTCGAGTGGAGGTGGGAGCTGCCTCATCCAATGCACTCTTAATTTGTTTGGATGCGCCACATTTTGACACCCATAACTCAGCAGTGCACCTATCATGAGTGGGATGAGCATCTGGCTTCAGACAGCAGACTGCAGCATCTCAGTGGTGGTAGCACTACTAATAGATGCTAGCTGCCCCACCATGTGTTAGAAGGTGAGATTGCTTTTCTGAAGAATAATAAACTACTGTTGATTTGTGTACTTTTTTTCTTAAAGGGGTTGGCCAATTTCAGACCAATATTGAGAGACAAATGTTATTGTTTGTATAATAAAAGGTTGTACAATTTTCCAATATTCTTTCTGTATCAATTCCTCACAGTTTTCTAGATTTCTGCTTGCTTTCATTCACTCTGCTTACTTCCAGTGAATGAAAACCACTGCATGGTCATGTGATGAACACACAGGTGCACAACTCGTTATAGTCACAGCACAGTAATCAGACACCTGCCTGGTAATGAGCTGTGCACCTGTGTGTCCATCACGTGACCATGGACTGATTTTTATCCATTGGGAGTAAGCAGAATAAATGAAAGCAAGAAGAGATGTAGAAAACTGTGAGGAATTGATACAGAGAATATATTGGAACTGCTTGTGGATGTTAACACTTTAGATGCCATGACAAAACTTGACCATGGCTTTTAAAGTGTGCAAGTGCCATGGTTGCCACCATTTTTAACGATTGCCATCCTCCAGAATGTCATCAGAGGGTTGCGATTGGTTGCCCATGACAGATGGGAGCCTATTGAAGGCTCCCAGGCTTGTCATTACTATAGTTCTATTACATGCTGCCATAGGCTGTAATAGGTGTAATAATTCTCATATCCTCCTGAGACATAACTGCATGCTGAGTTTTGCAGCAATCTGACTTTTCCATTTTGGTTAATTTTTTTTCCCTTTTGTCAATGAGTGTACTTAGATAACTGGAAAGTTATCTGGATAGTTTATACTTACATATTTCTTTCCAAGTGATCACTAAGTCAATATAAAAAAAATGATTGCTTTACCATAGGCAGGGGCTTAGGGGACATAGGGGGTGCAGAATGTCACCAGCAGATCAAATGGCATAACAAGGACTATTTCCAGGTTGTAGTTTGTGTCATCTAATCTAGGCCTTCTTGTTCGCTCGCCAACAAAAGTTTAGCTAGAAAAATTTCAGCCCTCTTGCCGTGCCAAAAGAAGGCCATAAGGAAGAATTAAGAATTTGAAAGAATCTGGACATCCCTTTGTTTCAGGAAAAGCAAAGCTGATCACTTTGACCAGATGCTCTTGGTCCATGAGATTCAATGGGAGGGTTTCCAACCTTGCCAGCTCATCTTAAATTTTGTGAGAAATAATATTTAAATTTCTGTGTATTTAATATAGGAAGAGGCTATGGTGAATTTTAACACCCATGTTCAGCATCTAACATGTGGGATTAATTTAGAAACCCAGAGACTGCTCTGAAGACTTCAATGTGTTGGATAATTCTTGGCAGAAGTTCAGCTGTGTTTGCCATGAAAAATAGCATGTCATCTGCAAAGAATGTGGCCTTTACTACCCATACATCCACTTTAATCCCTGTATAGGGTTGTTTGTGATTAAGCATACAGATCAGAAATAAATAAATATTCAAAATAGGACTGAATTTATTGAGAAATGGATCCAGTGACTGGCTGTGGACATTATCAAAGGCTTTTTTGGCACCTACGGCCACAAGAGCTCCATTGTCCGTTAACAATAGTCTATGTCTCACTGTATCCAGAATTGCTAGGATTTTCCAAATTTTTATATCTGATGTGTGTTACCTAATAAGTCCCACCTAAGAAGGTGAATAATATATGCAAGTGCCAATCAGCCAATATCTTGGCTACTAATTTCAGGTCTTGGTTAATAAGGAAGATGGGGAGGGAAGACTCTGGAAATAGGGGTTTAGGCAAAATCTTTATATAGGTGACATTTGCTGTTAAGAGACTCTATACTAGACTGAGCTCTAACAGTTCCCTCAGGAGACCTAAGTCTCCAAGACCCCTCCCAGTGGCCTGGGATAGGCCAGGGCTGTACCAAGTTTGGGTTTTTGAATCACAGGGGGAACTACAGGGAACAACAATGGGATGAGCTGCAGAACACTATGTACAGCACACAGAACACGGAACATAGAACAAAGGACATACAAACACATCCCAGAAGCACAAAAGACAAACAATAAAAGCAGGAGAACTCTGGGATGCTACAATTACAGTGCTGGCCAAAAGTATTGGCACCCCTGCAATTCTGTCAGATAATACTCAATTTCTTCCAGAAAATGATTGCAATCACAAATGCTTTGGTAATAATATCTTTATTTATTTTGCTTGCAATGAAAAAACACAAAAGAGAATGAAAAAAAAAGTCAAATTATTGATCATTTTACACAAAACTCCAAAAATGGGCCAGACAAAAGTATTGGCACCCTCAGCCTAATACTTGGTAGCACAACCTTTAGACAAAATAACTGCGAACAACCGCTTCCGGTAACCATCAATGAGTTTCCTACAATGCTCTGCTGGAATTTTAGACCATTCTTCTTTAGCAAATTTCTCCAGGTCCCTGAGATTTGAAGGGTGCCTTCTCCAAACTGCCATTTTGAGATCTCTCCACAGGTATTCTATGGGATTCAGGTCTGGACTCATTGCTGGCCACTTTAGAAGTCTCCAGTGCTTTCTCTCAAACCATTTTCTAGTGCTTTTTGAATTGTGTTTTGGGTCATTGTCCTGCTGGAAGACCCATGACCTCTGAGGGAAACCCAGCTTTCTCACACTGGGCCCTACATTATGCTGCAAAATTTGTTGGTAGTCTTCAGACTTCATAATGCCATGCACACGGTCAAGCAGTCCAGTGCCAGAGGCAGCAAAGCAACCCCAAAACATCAGGGAACCTCCGCCACGTTTGACTGTAGGGACCGTGTTCTTTTCTTAGAAGGCCTCTTTTTTTTTCCCTGTAAACTCTATGTTGATGCCTTTTCCCAAAAAGCTCTACTTTTGTCTTATCTGACCAGAGAACATAATTCCAAAAAGTTTTTGGCTTTCTCAGGTAAGTTTTGGCAAACTCCAGCCTGGCTTTTTTATGTCTCTGGGTGAGAAGTGGGGTCTTCGTGGGTATCCTACCATAGAGTCCCTTTTCATTCAGACGCCGACGGATAGTATGGGTTGACACTGTTCTACCCTCGGACTGCAGGGCAGCTAGAACTTGTTTGGATGTTAGTCGAGGTTCTTTAGCCACCATCCACACAATCTTTCGTTGAAATCTCTCGTCAATTTTTCTTTTCCGTCCACATCTAGGGAGGTTAGCCACAGTGCCATGGGCTTTAAACTTCTTGATAACAATGCGCACAGTAGACACAGGAACATTCAGGTCTTTGGAGATGGACGTGTAGCCTTGAGATTGCTCATGCTTCCCCACAATTTTGCTTCTCACGCCCCCAAACCCTTTTGTGGTCTCCTCTTTTTTTCCCCCCTTCTGGATGTTGCAAACAAAGAGGGGGGAGGGGGGGGGTTTTATTATTTTTTTTTTTTTTTTGTTGTTTGTGTGTTTTTTTTTTTTTTTCCCCCCTTTTTTTGTGTCTGGTTGGTGGGTGGTGTGTTTTATTTATAAAAAAAAGAGGAGAAGTTTTTTTTTTTTTGTGGGGTGCTATTTTTTTTTCCCCTCTTTTTTTTTTTTTTTTTTTTTTTTTTTTTTTTTTTTTTTTTTTTTTTTTTTTTTTTTTTGGTTTTCCATTGAAGACAAATTAAATGAAGATATTATTACCAAAGCATTTGTGATTGCAATCATTTTCTGGAAGAAATTGAGTATTATCTGACAGAATTGCAGGGGTGCCAATACTTTTGGCCAGCACTGTAACTATGAGCCGGGTATTGAATCCAAGAAATTAAATGTGCCACAGACTCTATTAGTTTCAATATGAGGTTTTTTCTTATACCAAGCTTCATTATTATTGTACTATTCCTACATAATGTATTGATATATAAAGATATCTCTATATACCATTACATTGTATGCTTAAAAATAAATGTTCTAAACACACAATGTACTGACATAGAGAGATATTTATCTATATTCAAACAGATGCAGGAAAGAAAAAGTTTGGTTTGAAAAACAAAACAAAACAAAAAAAAACCCTGAACACTCTTGCATACTCCATTTCTTGGGTTCAGTTCTTGGCTTACACCTAATGGTAAAATTAAAAAAAGAAAAAAAGACTTAAAGGGAATCTGTCAGGGCAATTTGGGACACTAAACCACCCACATGTCCATATGGACCTGGGGTTTAGTGTCCCAAATCACCCTGTTATAACGCAATCCATGTCCACATTAAAAATAAAAAAGCTATATACTCACCCTGCCGCTGTACTCCCTGTGCCTGTGCATTTCTTCAATGAAACCAGAGGAGTACACCTCGGCTTCAGTGCACATGCCCTGTACCTCAAGGCAATTGCGCAGTGAAGCCGGGGTGTCCATCTTTTCTTGGCGAACAGCGTACATCGGACCCTTCTCTAGTTAAGGGTGGGTTCACACCTGTGCTTGAGTCCGTCCGCTGCCAATCCGGGTGAAAATCTCGGGGGAACGGGATAGGCATCGGATACCGACAGGTTAGCGACGCATTGGTTAGAAACCCATTCATTTGAATGGGTTTTTAAAGCAATGTGCGAGTGTCTGATTGCACCCTCTGCGCTGCGAAGCCGTTTTTTTCGTCTGACACAAAGTCCTGCATGTCCGACTTTGTTTCCGACGAAAAAAAAGGATTTGCAGCGCAGAGGGTGCAATCGGACACCCGTGCATTGCTTTAAAAACCCATTCAAATGAATGGGTTTTTAACCAGTGCGTCGCTAACCTGTCGGTATCCGATGCCTATCCTGTTCCCCGAGATTTTCACTCAGATTGGCAGTGGACAGACTCAAACGCAGGTGTGAACCCACCCTTAGTATGAAGGTTTTTTATTTTTAATGCGCCTGCAGATTGCATTACAACAGGGCGATTTGGGACACTAAACCCCAGGTCTATAAGGACCTGTGGGTGGTTTAGTGTCCAAGATTGACCTGACAGATTCACTTTAAGTAATTTTTCATTATTAAAGGGGTTTTCCCATCTTCCCCTCTCTCCAGCTTTGCCTGCTGTCTCTTCTTCTCACTTCCTGTATTCTTCCATAAAATGGTGGGTGGGCTTTGACTGCTTGATAGACAGGACACTATGAAGTATCTCAGTAGATATAGACATTGCCTTTACCATGAGATATTATTTATTATCCTTACTAGAAATCTAATGTAAATGCAGGTCAAATATGCACAGTAAATGTAAGTTACATTACACAGGGTTGTATAGAACACTTACATGCCCCCATACAACCTACTTGCAGTAAACTCATTGCTACCTGTGTGTTTACATAGAGAGAAATGCTGTCCGAGTCTTTATCAACCAACAGCTGAACTGATTTTCCAGGCGCAGCAGAAAAGAAACAGCCAGAGAACTCCCAGAGTGAGTCACGTCATCCAATGTACATAGGAAAACTTTGGAATTTATATAAGCTAGCACTATAGATAGGATCCTTGAGATGGGAATACCCCTTTAAATTATTATAAATTAAAAAAAAAAAAATATATATATATATATATATATATATAATACATAGATAAAACATATATATTTAGTAATACACTTTATGAAAGGCCACTGGAAAAAGTAAGTCAATTACTCAATGTGACCATAAAGACAGAATCTACAAATATCAATTCAGAGAAAGTCTTTTCATTGTATTCTGGATGCTGTATAAGAAATAGCAGACAAAATATAAATGAGCATACCCAAATTCAGAAATAGCAAATACAGTCATATGAAAAAGTTTGGGCACCCCTATTAATCTTAATCATTTTTAGTTCTAAATATTTGGGTGTTTGCAACAGCCATTTCAATTTGATATATCTAATAACTGATGGACACAGTAATATTTCAGGATTGAAATGAGGTTTATTGTACTAACAGAAAATGTGCAATATGCATTAAACCAAAATTTGACCGGTGCAAAAATTTGGGTACCCTTATCATTTTATTGATTTGAATACTCCTAACTACTTTTTACTGACTTACTGAAGCACAAAATTGGTTTTGTAACCTCACTGAGCTTTGAACTTCATAGCCAGGTGTATCCAATCATGAGAAAAGGTATTTAAGGTGGCCAATTGCAAGTTGTTCTCATATTTGAATCTCCTCTGAAGAGTGGCATCATGGGCTCCTCAAAACAACTCTCAAATGATCTGAAAACAAAGATTGTTCAACATAGTTGTTCAGGGGAAGGATACAAAAAGTTGTCTCAGAGATTTAACCTATCAGTTTCCACTGTGAGGAACATAGTAAGGAAATGGAAGACCACAGGGACAGTTCTTGTTAAGCCCAGAAGTGGCAGGCCAAGAAAAATATCAGAAAGGCAGAGAAGAAGAATGGTGAGAACAGTCAAGGACAATCCAAAGACCACCTCCAAAAAGCTGCAGCATCATCTTGCTGCAGATGGTGTCACTGTGCATCGGTCAACAATACAGCACACTTTGCACAAGGAGAAGCTGTATGGGAGAGTGATGCGAAAGAAGCCGTTTCTGAAAGCACGCCACAAACAGAGTCGCCTGAGGTATGCAAAAGCACATTTGGACAAGCCAGCTTCATTTTGGAAGAAGGTCCTGTGGACTGATGAAACAAAGATTGAGTTGTTTGGTCATACAAAAAGGCGTTATGCATGGCGTCAAAAAAACACAGCATTCCAAGAAAAACACTTGCTACCCACTGTAAAATTTGGTGGAGGTTCCATCATGCTTTGGGGCCAATGCCGGCACCGGGAATCTTGTTAAAGTTGAGGGTCGCATGGATTCAACTCAGTATCAGCAGATTCTTGAGAATAATGTACAAGAATCAGTGACCAATTTGAAGTTACGCCGGGGATGGATATTTCAGCAAGACAATGATCCAAAACACAGCTCCAAATCTACTCATGCAGAGGAACAATTACAATGTTCTGGAATGGCCATCCCAGTCCCCAGACCTGAATATCATTGAACATCTGTGGGATAATTTGAAGCGGGCTGTCCATGCTTGGCGACCATCAAACTTAACTGAACTGGAATTGTTTTGTAAAGAGGAATGGTCAAAAAAACCTTCATCCAGGATCCAGGAACTGATTAAAAGCTACAGGAAGCGACTAGAGGCTGTTATTTTTGCAAAAGGAGGATCTACTAAATATTAATGTCACTTTTCTGTTAAGGTGCCCATACTTTTGCTCCGGTCAAATTTTGGTTTAATGCATATTGCTCATTTTCTGTTAGAGCAATAAACCTCATTTCAATCCTGAAATATTACTGTGTCCATCAGTTATTAGATATATCAAATTGAAATGGCTGTTGCAAACACCCAAATATTTAGAACTAAAAATGATTAAGATTAATAGGGGTGCCCAAACTTTTTCATATGACTGTATGTAGGAGAGTCACTACCTAAGGACAGGTCATTAAAAACTATAAATCTTTGTTGATATTATTATTAAAAGATCCCCAAATAACTACAAAGGACAAAAAAACAAAAAATATACGACCAAAAATCGTGTCTAATTGTTGTATGGGGGAGAGTTAGCGTAAGATGTCGCCACTAACACCTTCCCTGCAACATAATAAATAATGAATCTACCCTAAGAACATCTAATTTGAAAGCGTGCATGAGTGATAATATAGATTAACTGCACAGAAAATCTCATGCATGACTCAAGGTTTCTTACTCGAATAAACTACAGTGAAACCTCAGGATGATAGATACTCAGTAGCATAAAGTGCTTAGTAACTTAATAAAGTGCAACAATGTATTCTTGTGCTGAGTGATTCTATCTCCTATCGTATATAGTTATGCCAAGAGACAGCTCGTACAATGTGTGCAATAATCTCGTATAGTATATTAAAAGCTATGCACGTATTAAAGTTCGGCCAAACAGCAAGACCAAAAACACCCTCTTCTCAGACTTGTCTATTTCTAAGCGCTGAGAAACAAGGGTTAGAATAATTGATCTACCCTGCAGTACACCTATTCATCCACCTGACACGTTTCTACACTGGACTTACCAGTATGTTATCAGAGGTGTATAGAAGAGGCGATTTTTGGACCCCAGACAAGAGAGCTATAGTCTCCCGTCTCCCCGTGGGCACTGATTCATGGCCACATGGAGGAGTGGGATGCCTGCTCTATAAGGTACTAGTCATGCTCCCAATCATAAAGCTTACCAATAAGGAGTCGCTACTTAGCACTCAGTAACAAGAACGACTGGACTCATGATTTCATGCGCAGTAGTCACTAGCGTCGCGTCCCAGTTATGATGCACAGAAGATACCACCCATGAGCTGGTGTGATTAACAAATCCATAGTGCTGTCACGAGAATATATTTAGTTACTGAGGAATGATTCAGCAAGTAAGTGTAATGTATAAAAAAGTAAATGAACAATGGCGCACCTCTAATGAGGCGAAGTGAGGCGGCACTATCCATCACTGTTTGGAGGGGTAGAATTTTTACTATCTATTTAACGTAAACTAGGGCAGGCCGCTTTAAAAAAACAAAAACAAAGCTGAACGGGACCTGTCCTGGGCTGGCTTAGGAGACGTCTGTATCTCAGCACAAGCGGCGATGCAATGATGTCATCGCGCCTCCTGCGCTGAGACGCAGGCATCCTATGCACGGACAAGAAGATGAGGCGGTGGCTCCTTCAAGGGATTGCAGGTAGGTTAGGATAACTTTTTTTTATATAAATAGGCCATTACCTGCTTGAGTAACCCCAGCAGGTAACGGGCCCTATTTACTGTACTTACCTATCCCCGCTCCTGCTCGTGGCTGCCTCCGCTTCCCTTTCTGCTATGGAACATAGAAGGGGAGAGCAAAAGTGGAAGGGGAGCGGGGATCGGTAAATGAGGCCAAATACTATTATTATTATACTCTGGGGTCTTTTCAGACCAATGTTACTCACCTCTCCTGTGATCCGATGTTACTCCCAGCAGGCTTCGGCCTTCTTTGGTGACGTCCCAGACGTCACGTGAGCCAGGCCAACGTCATTATGTCGCGACGCCGGCCTTGGCCCACGTGACGTCTGTGCAACATTAAAGGGAACCGAAAGCAGGGAGTGCACCGGAGCCCAGGATAGGTAAGTAACAGTGGTTTCTATGTTTGTCACTACCTGGGTCTCCGTTCAGCATGTGCAGGGGCCTCTGTGGGCCATAACACCGTGTGCAGGGGCCACTATGGAGCATAACACCGTGTGCAGGGGCCGCTGCGGGGCATAATGCCGTGTACAGGGGCTGCCGTGGGGCGTGATACCATGTGCAGGGGCCGCTGTGGGCCATAATACCATGTAATACTGTGTGCAGGGGCCGCTGTGGGCCATAGTACCATGTGCAGGGGCTGCTGTAGACCATAATACTGTGTAATACTGTGTTCAGAGGTTGCTGTGGAACATTATAGTGTGTGTAAATGGGGCGTTATACTGTTTTATTTATATAAGGGTATTATTAATACAAGGGGGGTTATTTATATAAGGGGCCATTATGGAGCATATATACAGTATATACAGTATAAATAGAGGTGGTTATTTATATAAGCTTTCATTAGGGGACATCAATTATATAAGGGGTCATTAGGCGACATTATGAATAGAAGGGGGCATCACTTATATAAAGGGTCATTAGGGGAGCAGTATTTATGTCAGGGGGAATCAGGGTCATAATATAAGGGGGCAATTAATTAAATAGTGGTTGTCCAGGATAACCACTTTCTTAATATGAGACCGGGAAAAGTGATTAAAAAAGAACACCTACTCATCTGTCCATTGTGCTCCGATGTCTCCCACCACAGTCTGGTTCTGCTGCTCCGATGTTTTCTTCTGGCGGAAGTCCCCATCTGGACATAACCGCTGAGGTCGCTGACATGGGACGTCATAGTGCTCTGGGGAAGAAAACACCGGAGCAGCAGGACTGGAATGTGCTGTAAGACACTGGAGAACCTTCCCCAGCCTCATATTAAATAATTGGTTATCCTGGACAACCCCTTTAAAGTGGCAATTGGGCTTTATTAAAGGGGTTTTCCAGTTCATTTTTATTGATGATCTATCCTTAGGACAGATTATCAATAAGAGATCAGTGGACCCCTCCTCTGATCAGCTGTAGGAAAGGGCTATGGCGCCTGTTTATATCACACGCTGTCTGTTTATAGTGACCGTGTGATGTAATTCCAGCCTTGTCACATAGATGTGTATAGAATAAGGCTGTAGTTACATGACATGGCCGCTATGAGATGAATGACACTATGTAAACAGAGAAGCGGTCACGGCGCTTACACAGGCACCACGGTTCATTCAAACAGCTGATCAGTGAGGTCCTGGGTTTTTGAGCCTCACTGATTTTTTTATTGATGACCTGGAAAACCTTTTAATTAGGAAACACCTGAGGCATTGATAAGGGGCATTATTTATACAGGGTACACACGGACATTATTAATATAAAGATGCACTTGGGGGTATTATTCATTATGGAGGATTATATTATATATTTTATAATTGGGGTAGCAGCAGGATGGGGGCTTTGTGTAGGTGAGGACAATGTGGGTTGGATGCCTGGAAAAGTGAGGAGCCAAAGATGTCTGTGTTGCAAACTTTACAGAGACAAGTCACAGCTGGAAGAAGTGGTCATGGCGGTCCAAAGGGAAGAGAAGCAAAATGTGAAGGATTAGTCAGAGACGTCACCTGTAAGTCACAAAATGTTACTGCACTGTATTCACCTAAATGATAGACGATAAATACCTGATTGATGGGGGTTTGTCTGTGAGACACCCACTGAGCCTAGGAATTGGTTTCTTTTTCCCCACTAGGTGGGAATTCAGCCTGGCTGCAGCCATATGCAGTGGGGAAAAAAAGTATTTAGTCAGCCACCAATTGTGCAAGTTCTCCCACTTAAAAAGATGAGAGAGGCCTGTAATTGACATCATAGGTAGACCTCAACTATGAGAGACAAAATGAGAATCAAATCCGGAAAATCACATTGTCTGAATTTTAAAGAATTTATTTGCAAATTATGGTGGAAAATAAGTATTTGGTCAATTACAAAAGTTCATCACATTACTTTGTTATATATCCTTTGTTGGCAATGACAGAGGTCAAACGTTTTCTGTAAGTCTTCACAAGGTTGGCACACACTGTTGCTGGTATGTTGGCCAATTTCTCCATGCAGATCTCCTCTAAAGCAGTGATGTTTTAGGGCTGTCGCTGGGCAACACGGACTTTCAACTCCCTCCAAAGGTTTTCTATGGGGTTGAGAGCTGGAGACTGGCTAGGCCACTCCAGGACCTTGAAATGCTTCTTATGAAGCCACTCCTTCATTGCCTGGCGGGATGCTTGGGATCATTGTCATGCTGAAAGACCCAGCCACGTTTCATCTTCAATGCCCTTGCTGATGGAAGGAGGTTTGCACTCAAAATCTTACAATACTTGGCCCCATTCATTCTTTCATGTACACGGATCAGTCGTCCTGGACCCTTTGCAGAGAAACAGCCCCAAAGCATGATTTTGTCACCCCCATGCTTCACAGTAGGTATGGTGTTCTTTGGATCCAACTCAGCATTCACTCTCCTCCAAACACGACGAGTTGTGTTTCTACCAAACAGTTCTACTTTGGTTTCATCTTACCATATGACATTCTCCCAATACTCTTCTGGAACATCCAAATGCTCTCTAGCAAACTTCAGATGGGCCCGGATATGTACTGGCTTAAGCAGGGGGACACGTCTGGCACTGCAGGATCTGAGTCCCTGGCGGCGTAGTGTTTTGCTGAAGGTAGCCTTTGTTACGTTAGTCCCAGCTTTCTGCAGGTCATTCACTAGGTCCCCCCGTGTGGTTCTGGGATTTTTGCTCACTGTTCTTGTGATCATTTTGACCCCACAGGGTGAGATCTTGCGTGGAGCCACTGATCGAGGAAGATTGTCAGTGGTCTTGTATGTCTTCCATTTTCTAATTATTGCTCCCACAGTTGATTTCTTCACACCAAGCTGCTTGCCTATTGCAGATTCAGTCTTCCCAGCCTGGTGCAGGTCTACAGTTTGGTTTCTGGAGTCCTTCCACAGCTCTTTGGTCTTCACCATAGTGGAGTTTGGAGTGTGACTGTTTGAGGTTGTGGACGGGTGTCTTTTATACTGATAACAATGTGAAACAGGTGCCATTACTACAGGTAATGAGCGGAGGACAGAGGAGCCTCTTAAAGAAGTTACAGGTCTGTGAGAGCCAGAAATCTTGCTTGTTTGTAGGTGA
This sequence comes from Leptodactylus fallax, assembly GCA_947044405.1. Taxonomy (NCBI): domain Eukaryota; kingdom Metazoa; phylum Chordata; class Amphibia; order Anura; family Leptodactylidae; genus Leptodactylus; species Leptodactylus fallax. The sequence continues at coordinate 1,905,967 of CAMRHE010000349.1, forward strand.
CCAAATACTTATTTTCCACCATAATTTACAAATAAATTCTTAAAAAATCAGACAATGTGATTTTCTAGATATGTTTTCTCATTTTGTCTCTCATAGTTGAGGTCTACCTATGATGTCAATTACAGGCCTCTCTCATCTTTTTAAGTGGGAGAACTTGCACAATTTGTGGCTGACTAAATACTTTTTTTTCCACACTGTATAGGGGTGTAGCTTGGTGGATGGACGAACCCGCGTAGCTCTCATTCACTTTGATGGGAGTGCCAAAGATACCCGAAGTACAGTACTCAGCTATCTGCGGCGCTCCTATTATAGAGAATGGGGGCCACATGGGCTTGTCCATCCACCGAGCGGAAGCTGTGTGAATTTATTGTCATTGTTAATGCTGTGTTGTTGATCTTTGATACTGAAGTAATACAGTAAGAAGAATTCTTAAAAACTGATTCATAAGTTTTTGTATTGTGTATGTTTATTGTGCGACGATAGCAGCGTGTGAAGCTAGTAGCATGTAAACTCAATTGTATTTTATTTTGTTTTGGGGGGGGGCGTCTTTCTATAGTTCGCCTCAGGCAGCAAAGAGGCTAGGTTCACCACTGTAAATGAACACCACATAATCATACAATCGATGGGTTAGTGACCTTAAAAGAGGCCAGGAACATAACATAAAGGTAAACCATAGTAAATTAAATAGCAAAATAAATGAAAATATAACAAAGATAAACCCTCAAGCATATAGAATTATAATAGACATAATGAGTCTAGTACAGTGATGGCGAACCTTTTAGAGACCGAGTGCCCAAACTGCAACCCAAAGCCCACTAAATTATTGCAAAGTGCCAACATGGCAATTTCACCTTAAATTAACCTGCCTCCCCAGCATCCCCCCTCTTGCTCACAAGCAGCCTGCACCCCCATTCCTCCCTCTTGCAAGCAGCCTACATCCCACATCTCTCCCCCCCACACTACACCCTGTATCCCACACTACACCCTGCATCTCTGCACCCCACAATACACCCTGCATCTCTGCACCCCACAATACACCCTGCATCTCTACCCCCTACAACCTGCATCTCTACCCCCCACTACACCCTGCATCTCTACCCCCCCACTACACCCTGCATCTCTACCCCCCCCACTACACCCTGCATCTCTACCCCCCACTACACCCTGCACCCTACATACTGCACCCCACATCTCTCCTCCCCCACACTACACTCTGCATCTCTCCCCCACACTACACACTGCACCCCCACATCTCTACCCCCCACATCTCTATCCCCCACACTACACTCTGCATCTCTCCCCCCACACTGCACCCCACATCTCTATCCCCCACACTACACCCTACATCTCTCCCCCCACACTACACCCTGCATCTCTACCCCCCCCCACTACACCCTGCATCTCTACCCCCACTACACCCTGCACCCTACATACTGCACCCCACATCTCTCCTCCCCCACACTACACTCTGCATCTCTCCCCCACACTACACACTGCACCCCCACATCTCTACCCCCCACACTACACCCCACATCTCTATCCCCCACACTACACTCTGCATCTATCCCCCACACTGCACCCCACATCTCTATCCCCCACACTACACTCTGCATCTCCCCCCACACTACACCCTGCACCCTACATCTCTCCCCCCACACTACACCCTGCACCCTAATCTCTCCCCCCACACTACACCCCACATCTCTCCCCCCACACTACACCCTGCACCCTACATCTCTCCCCCACACTACACCCTGCACCCCACATCTCTAACCCCCACACTACACCTGCACCCTACTTACTGCACCCCACATCTCTCCTCCCCCACACTACACTCTGCATCTCTCCCCCACACTGCACCCCACATCTCTACCCCCCACACTACACCCTGCACCCCACATCTCTAACCCCCACACTACACCTGCACCCTACTTACTGCACCCCACATCTCTCCTCCCCCACACTACACTCTGCATCTCTCCCCTACACTGCACCCCACATCTCTACCCCCCACACTACACACCACATCTCTCCCCCCACACTACACCCTGCACCCCACATCTCTAACCCCCACACTACACCCTACATACTGCACCCCACATCTTTAACCCCCACACTACACCCTGCACCCCACATCTCTCCCCCCACACTACACCCTGCACCCCACATCTCTGCATGTTCCTCCACTGCTCGTGATACTTTTCTTCATGTGGAAGGAGCTTCATACAAGCAAAGACACGCCTACCCTGTCATGTGACCTTATGATGTCAGAAGGTCCTTTCAGAGTACAGCATTAAGCATGTACTGTGTAAGCAGCCGTCCTGCGGACCGCAGTTTACACTGACAGCTTTCAGCTGTATGTGCATTTGCACATACAGCTGAAAGAAGCGATCGCTCACTAATGGGGAATCCTGGACCGGATTCCCCGTTAGAGAGATATGGTGACGGCGCGTGCCAACTGAGAGGGCTCTGCGTGCCCTCTCTGGCACGCGTGCCATAGGTTCGCCATCATGGGTCTAGTAGATATAATGTTGTCTAAGTGTGGGCGTCCAATGATTATTACCAATCAATCGGTTATTGCCATATGACATATGAGCTGATGAAACCACATACATTAGTCATAGAAAAGAATAATTATCCAAAGAGGGATGCCATCAGCGTGATCATTGAAGTTCCCCCCCTGTAGCCGATATAAATGGGCCAAAAACCCACAATAAATTGTGACCTAGGCATCACTAATTCAGCAATAGACCACTACAGACTCACATCACTAATATAATTTAACCAGAAGGGGACAATGTTAACAAAATATTAAAATTAAAATGTAAAGGAGAATACGTGATGACCTATAGATCTAACTCCTGTCACAGCATAAGCCATAGATATCAATGGTGGTAAATAATTTCACGGTGCAACTGGAATATTACCACAGTAGATTCCTCAAATACAACAGGCATACTAAATGTCATCATTTAGACCAGGAGTCGGCAACCCCCGGCACGCGTTCCAAGAGTGGCACGTGAGGCTTATTTCCCTGGCACGGGAGTCCTCGCCAAGTAGTTTCGATTGGACCAAACACGGCCGAAACGAAACTGCTATTATTATACTGTGGGGTCTCTTCAGACCCCTGAGTATAATAAGCGGAGCCCCCAGGGAGGTGATCAAGCATAAAAAACAATGTTAACTCACCTTTCCTGGATCCGCAGCTGCTGTGTGCTCTTCGGACGCTTCTGCCTGACGTAAGAGACCACTGACAGGGCCTCAGGACCGCTTACAGTCCGCAGAAGCGCGCGGTGGGGCCCAAAGTCGTTCCTTTCTTTTATAGTGAAGCGTCCTCTCCTCACGGTTATCAAGACCTCGGGAGTAATGGAATCCTCTTTAACAGACAGAGAAACCAAATGAATGCAATGTAATCCAACAGCAGATTCCACTCAGCACACTGACAGTCCTGCCGATTCCATACACTGAGCTGAGATGTGTGCCGGGATTTAGCAGTTACTGTCCGGTACTTCAACAGCACTGCGAGTCTCTATCTGTGGTATCCATATACACAGTCACAATGTCAGTCTCACTGATCAGCCACTGAACACAGTTCCTTTCACGTGGACTCACTAGTCCTGTTGTCTCTTCACACTCTGTTTGTCTCTGGACCAAGATACAGCTTAGCTGCACAGAAAAATCTCCACATCATTTCAATACAGCACAGACACCTGTCTTCTCTCTTGCCAAGATGGCTGCTGCTCTCAGTTCTCGTCACTTCCTGCTTCTCTGCTCACACTCTGTCTGCAGAACAGGCAGGCTGACATCAAAGGGGGGTGTGTCACTCCAGCATCATGTCACAATTACAATGGCTGCTGTCTTAAAGGAACAGAATCACAGAAACACATTCAACATTAACAGTTTATACAGAAAAATGAAGCTTAGGACAACATTGGCTGTCTCTCACACTGTCACGCACCACAACTTTCCAGATTGTTTTTTGACCTGTTGTAAATAACTTCTCTACTTAGATTGCATTTTGTTTTGGTTTTTTTAAGGACTCTAAAATCCTCTGAAGACCATGTGTATAGGGTATATAAAAAATCTGTGAATTTTCAGTTCTTGTATAACACCATGTCTGAAGAAGAGAGCTAGATTCTTGAAAGCTTACTTATCAAATATATTCAGTTAGCCTCTAAAAGGTATCGTCTGATTTCTTCACTCTTCCACTACTTTCAATGGCTAACACGGTGCAACATTATACTACTATTGAATTAATTGGTCGTTCAGGTGTGGTCTCCTGCTGTGAGCACTAATGTGGGAGAATGCTGCTGCTAGATCATTTTTCAAGGCCAATATCTGCTGCTCTGCCCCTCTTAGCTGCATGGTATTAAAGGACACATTTGTCTGCAAAACTTGCAAGATGGCATAGACAGCAGTTTATAAGCTTGGAGAAATCTTGCCAGCCTTTTGTAGTCAATGTTTCTGTGATGGGAACTGGAGTTAGGGCTCGTGTCTCTCTGGGGAAGGTCAGCCCAACGCCATCATGTCCTGCTGTTTGGCAGGCGACATGGTTAGTTGTGCTGCTAAAGAGGTAAATGATCTCACCCTCCAATATAAGGCTAGGTTGTGACCAAGAACTTCACAGTGAGAATCCATACAGTTTCAAGCAGATTCGTTAGCTCAATGTAAAGGGGAAGTGTCACATGATGGTGCCAGAAATACATGCCATGTCATGGTCATTTCAAACAGCTGATCCATGAGACTGCTGACGGTTGAGCCACCACCAATCTGATATTGATGACCTATCCTTCTATCCTAGAATAGACTTTTAATTTTAAAAGCCTGGATAATCTACTTAAAGAGGTTGTCCAGGAATCTCAGTACTTGGGCAGGAGGCTTGGGTAGGTGAAACATCAAAAAAAAAAAACATGCTCACCTGTCGTACTTACTCACGTATATGAGTGACGTCACTAATTCCTTTCCTGTGACCGATGAGGCCACTAAATGCAGACTGCTGAACCAGACAAACACTTGGCTAAACACTTTAGCAGATCTTATGGTACAGTAGATCATGACTAGATTATCATACACAATAGAGTCAACTGCGCAACCCTCCAAGCTGTGGTGAACAATGACACACTTCTGGTATTGCGGGGGTGCATCTCCTGTTACCACAAGGTCTGGGTTCCCACTAACTATATGTTGCTGAAGTGCTCTGGTTCTTGGAACCAGATGACACCCTGGTGACTGTATTCATATGTCCCTTAGTCATTAGCAATATGTAATGACTGTCCATCACATAAACATCGACTGATGTTTATCCACTGGAAGAAAACAAATAATTGGAAAACAATGAGGAATTAATAAAGAAACTATATTGGAAAATTGTAGAACGTATTAAATATATTAAATTTATTATTAAACAAACAAGAGCATTTATTTGCTGAAACTGGATATCCCTTTTAACCCCTTCAAGACCGAGCCCAAAAATGCGTTAAGGACACAGCCTCGTTTTTCAAAACTGACATGTGTCACTTTATATGGCAATAACTTTGAGACGACTTAACTTACACAAGTGATTTTGAGATTGTTTTTTCGTGACACATTGTACTTCATGTTAGTGGTAAACACTAATGAATATTTTTGTATTTATTTATAAAAAAAATAGGAAATTTGATGGAAATTTGGAAAAAAATCGCAATTTTCAAAATGTGAAATGCTCTGCTTTTCAGACAGATAGTCATACCACCCAAATACATTACTACATATTATCTACCATATCTCTGCTATATATCGGCATCATCTTTTAATCGTCCTGTAATTTATTTTGGATGTTATAAAGCTTACAAGTGTAACAGCGATTTTGCAGATTTAGAAGAAAATTTCCCAAACTAATTTTTTAGGGACCACTTCAGTTCTGAAGAGGATTATAATGGCCTATATATTAGAAACCCCCATAAATGACCCAATTTTCAAAACTGCACCCCTCAAATAATTCAAAATAACATTTGGGAAGTTTGTTAACCCTTTAAGCATTTCACTGGAATTAAAACAATATGGAGGTGAAATTTATACATTTAATTTTTTCCCACTAATTCCTTAATTTAGCCCTAAAATTAGCACATTCACAAAGGGTTAAAGGAGAAAATGCATCTCACAGTTTGTTATGCAATTTCTCCCGAGCACGGAAATACCCCACAAGTGGGTGTAAACTGATGTTTGGGCGAATGGCAGTGCACGGAAGGGAAGGAGTGACACTGGGCGTCTGAAAAGCAGATTTTGCTGGAATAGTTTTCAGGTGCCATGTCTCATTTGCAAAGCCCCTAGAGTACCAAAACAATGGAAACCCCCAAAAAGTGATCCCATTTTGGAAACTACACCCCTCACAGAATTCATCAAGGGGTATAGTGAGCATTTTGACCTTACAGCCGTTTCACAGATTTTGCAAACACTGGGATGTATAAATGAAACATTACTAAAATGTTACTTTATCCCCAAAGTTTTCATTTTCACAAGGGGTTAAAGGAGAAAAAGCACCCCACAGTTTGCAAAACAATTGCTCCTGAACACGGCAATACCCCATATGTGGTCGTAATCTGCTGTATGGGTACATGGCAGGGCTCAGAATGGAAAGAGCGCTATTTGGCTTTTGGAGGACAGATTTTGGTGGAATAGTTTTCAGGTACCATGTCGCATTTGCAGAGCCCCCAAAGTACCAATACAGTGGAAGCCCCCTAAAAGTGACCCCATTTTGGAAACTACACCCCTCACAGAACATATCAAGGGGTATAGTGAGCATTTTGACCCTACAGCTGTTTCACAAATTTTATTAACATTGGGACATTAAAATGAAAAATTACTTTTTTTCCAATAAACTGTCAATTTAGCCCCAAATTTTTCATTTTCAGAAGAAGAAAAAGGAGAAAAAGCTCCCCAAAGTTCGTTACACAATTTCTCCTGAACACAGAAATGCCCCATATGTGGTTGTAATCTGCTGCATGGGTATATGGCAGGGCTCAAAATGGAAAGAGCGCTATTTAGCTTTTGGAGGGCAGATTTTGCTGGAATAGTTTTTGGGTGCCATGTCGCATTTGCAGAGCCCCTAAAGTACCAATATAATACAAACCCCCAAAAAGTGACCCCATTTTGAAAACTACACCCCTCATAGAATTTATCTAGGGGTATATTGAGCATTTTGACCTCACAGCTGTTTCACAGATTTTATCATCATTGGGACGTAAAAATGTAAAATTACGTTTTTCCAATAAACCGTCCATTTAGCGACATATTTTTAATTTTTGCAAGTGGTTAAAGAAGAAAAAACACCCCACAGTTTGTTACACAATTTCTTATGAACACAGAAATGCCCCATATGTGGTTATAATCTGCTGTATGGGTACATGGTGGGGCTCAGAATGGAAAGAGTGCTGTTTGGCTTTTGGAGGGCAGATGTGGCTGGAATAGTTTTCAGGTGCCATGTCGCATTTGCAGAGCCCCTAAAGTACCAGTACAATGGAAACCCCCTAAAAGTGACCCCATTTTAGAAACTACACCCCTCAAGGAATGTATCATGGGATATTATGATTTTGAGCCTAAAAATGCTTCCCAAAAATTAATGTACAAAGTGAAAATTAAAGTTTTTAAAGAAATATCCAATTTCAGTGCCTAATACGTTGTGGCCACTTTGTGGCATCAGAGACATGCACTCCTAAAACTATTAAGTGGGCTATCCCGGGGACAAAAAAATTAAATATGTGGGTATAAACTGCTGCTTGGGCACACAGCAGGGCTCAGAAGGGAAGGAGCACTGTGTTTTTTTAGCTTTTGGAGTACTTTCTCGTCGCCATGTTGTTTTTGCAGAGCCCTGGAGGTGCCAGTAAATTGGAATTCCCCAAGAAGTGACCCCCATTTTGTAGGGGCAATTTTAGGGTCTCTGCAAATGTGACATGGCGTCCAAAAAAACAACAATCTAAATATGCGCTCCAAAAGCACATAGCGCTCCTTCACATTTGCGCCCTGCTGGGTGCCCAAATGACAGTTTATGCCCACATGTATGACACTGGTGTACCCAGGATAACGTACTTAACAATGCCATATGTGGGTATAAACTGCTGTTTGGGCACAGCCGGGCACAGAAGGGAAGGAGCGCTATTTTGGTTTTTGGAGCACAGTTTGCTTTTTGGACACCATGCCACTTTTGCAGAGCCCATGAATTGCCAGTAAAGTGGAATCCGCAGACATCTCACCCCATTTTGGAAACTATACCCTTCAAGGGATTTATCAAGTGGGGTAGCGAGCATTATTAACCCTTAAGTGTTGCATTCTTTTAATTTCCAGAAATGAATGCGCAGCTGATAATGAAAAGTTAAAAATGAAATTTTTCTATAGATACGCCATTTCAGTGCCCAATATGTTGTGCCCAGCTTATGTCTGCACAGACACACGCTCCAAAAACTGGTGAGCGGGGATCCCGGGCACAACAGCTTTTGGAGCGTTCATCTCTGATACAAGTCGGGCACAACATATTACGCACTGAAATGTCGTATTCCTGGATAAATTGTCATTTTCACCTTTCACCATCAGCTGCGTATTCATTTATGGATAATAAATTATAGCAACACTTGGGGGTTAAAAATGCTCACTGTACCCCAGGATAAATTCCTTCAGTAGTAGTTTCCAAAATGGGGTGACATGTCAGGGGATTCCACTGTACTGGCATTTCAGCTCTGCAAAAGTGCAATGGCGTCCAAAAAACAAATAGCGCTCCTTCCCTTCTATATATACTATTGTTTGTTTGTTTGTTTGAGTTGGAAGGGACCTCAAGGGCCATCGAGTCCAACCCCCTGCAAAAGCAGGAATTCCTAAAACATCCCAGCTATATACCTATCCAGTTTCCGCTTGAAGATTTCAATTGATGAAGAACTCACCACCTCCCGTGGCAGCCTATTCCACTCTCTCACTACCCTTACTGTTAGAAAGTTTTTCCTAATGTCTAATCTGAATCTCCTTCCCCTTAGTTTCATCCCATTACTTCTCGTGCTTCCTTCTGCTAATGAGAATAGGGTAGATCCCTCTGCACTGTGACAACCTTTCAGATATTTAAATACCGCTATTAAGTCTCCCCTTAGCCTTCTCTTCTGCAAACTAAGCAGTCCCAATTCTTTTAGCCTCTCCTCGTAGGACATGGTTTGTAGACCTTCCACCATTTTGGTTGCTCTTCTCTGGACCTGCTCCAATGAATCGATGTCTTTCTTAAACTGGGGCGCCCAGAACTGTACACAGTATTCCAGGTGGGGTCTGACCAGGGCAGAGTACAGCGGAATAATTACCTCTCTTGATCTAGCTACAATGCTCGTCTTGATACATCCTAGAATTTGGTTATCCTTTTTAGCCACCGCACCGCACTGTTGACTCATGTTGAGTTTGCGATCTATTATTATGCCCAGATCCTTTTCCCCTGTACTCTCACTTAGTACTATTCCTCCCATACTATATATGCTTCTTGCATTTCTATTACCCAGATGTAGAACTTTGCATTTGTCCCTGTTGAATACCATTTTGTTCACCTCAGCCCATTGTTCCAGTGTGTCTAAGTCCTTTTGGATGCACTCTCTCTCCTCTCTAGTGTTGGCCATTCCTCCTATCTTTGTATCATCTGCAAATTTTATTAGTTCCCCATTAGCCCCATCATCCAGATCATTTATAAAAATATTAAAAAGTACTGGGCCCAGGACAGAGCCCTGCGGCACCCCGCTTTTTACTTTCTTCCAGTTTGATGTATAGCCATTTAGAATTACTCGTTGTGCCCGATCATTAAGCCAATTGTGAACCCACCTCACTGATATTTTATCAAAGCCATACTTGATCATTTTTTTCAATAAGAATGTTATGTGATACTTTATCAAAGGCCTTACTAAAGTCAAGATATACTATGTCCACTGCATTCCCCTGGTCCAACCATTCAGTGACTTTATTATAGAAGGAAATAAGATTAGTCTGGCAAGATTTATTAGGCATAAAGCCGTGCTGGCTTTGATTAATTAAAGCCTTCCCATCCAGGTACCTAATTAAATGTTCTTTAACGATTTGTTCAAAGATTTTTCCTACTATCGAGGTCAGACTTACCGGCCTATAATTTCCTGGGTCGTCCCTATTCCCCTTTTTGTAGATGGGGACCACATTTGCCCTTTTCCAATCTAGAGGGACCACTCCTGTCTCCCATGACTTATTAAAGATTATTGCAAGGGGTTCTGTTATTTCCTCTGCTAATTCTTTTTAAAACTCTAGGGTGTAAATCATCCGGTCCTGGGGACTTGGTTTCCTTAATCTTAGCTAAATGTTCTCTTACCAAACCTTCACTTATAATCAGCTTGGAGTCCTCATTCCCCTCATCACTATCACCATTAATGTTGATATTTCCATCCATTTCTTGGGAGAAGACGGATACAAAATATGAATTTAATAACTCCACTTGCTGATCCACCATGTTAACTTTTTCACCCTTTTCGTTCTTTAGGACTCCAATGGTTTCCTTCACTTTTCTTTTGCTCTTAACATATCCCCAAAAACCTTTTACATTACTCTTAACTTCTTTTGCAAGCTTCAATTCGTATTCAGCCTTGGCTTTTTTAATGCTTATCTTGCAGAGTCTGCAAACTGCTGTATACTCTCCCTTAGATATAGCTCCCATCTTCCACTTGTTGTAAGTTTCCTTTTTCTTTTTTAGTAGGTTATGTAATTTTTTGGTCATCCATCCTGGAGTTTTTAGGTGATTCCCATTTTTCTTGCTTCTAGGTATTGTTAGTTCCTGTGCATTAATGATTTCCCTACGGAAAATTTCCCACCCCTCATGTGCATTTTTGTGCTTAAGTAATTTTCGCCATGGAATTCTACTAACCCTTACCTTTAGGCCCCTAAAATCTGCCCTACTAAAATTGAGTCTTCTAGTCTTTGTCTTCTCAGGTCTTCTTCTTCTTACAACCCCAAACTCGAGTATAGCATGGTCGCTGAATCCCAATGTCCCTGCTACCCTTAATTCCTTAACCATGTCCTCCTTATTAGTTAAAACTAGGTCCAGAATGGATGTTCCTCTTGTGTTTTCTTCTACTAACTGGGCAATGAAATTGTCTGCTAGAGAGGATAAAAATTTGATAGAGCTTTTACTCGTAGCTGTGTGAGTTTCCCAATGAATATCTGGGTAATTAAAGTCTCCCATGATAACAATTTCAAATTTCTTCGAAAGCGTGGTCATTTGCTGTGAAAAAATCTCATCCCTGTCTTCTGTCTGTCCTGGTGGTCTATAATAAACACCTATTATGATGTCCTTATCGTTGTTTTTCCCCTGAATTGTTACCCAAATATTTTCCAATAAGTTATCATTTTGTAAAACTGTGATTTCCGTGGAAATGTGATCTTTTTTAACATACAATGCAACTCCTCCCCCTCTTTTATTAGTTCTATTTTTTTTGAATAAGTTGTATCCTTCCATCTGTATATTCCAATCATGCTTATCGTTCCACCAAGTTTCTGTAATACCAATGACATCATATTTTTCCTTCTGTATTATCAGTTCTAATTCTCCCTGTTTATTTCCCAAGCTTTGCGCATTTGTGTAAAAACATTTCAGATTGCGCTCTGGTACTTCCTTTTTCTTAATTTCCTTCTGAGTATCCTGTCTTAGGTCCTCATTACCACATCTAGTAACCTTGTTTAGTATATCCTTTAGCTGCATGTTCTTGTCTTTCTTTTTACTTCCCATCCCCTTCTCTTCTAGTTTAAAGCCCTCCTGTGCTCGGCTGTGCCCAAACAGCAGTTTATACCCACATATGACATTAAGTATGTTATTCTGGGTACAACAAGTGTAATACATGTGGGTATAAACTGCAGTTTGGGAACACAGTAGGGCACAGAAGGGAAGGAGCGCTATGTGGCTTTTGGAGTGCAGATTCAGATGTTTGGTATCTGGACGCCATGTCATGTTTGCAGAGCCTGTAAAGTACCAGTAAAGTGGAATCCCCTAGGGAATGACCCCATTTTGAAAAGTGCACCCCTCAAAGAATTTATCAAGGGGTGTAACGAGCATTAGTATCCCAGACGTGACTGCACAGCGGATGGGGAAAAGTGAATATGTAAGCTGTGCGTAGAACATTGGGTACACTAAATTCCCTACTATTTCCCCAGTAGTTCCTATTATTGGGGAGGTCACTCTGGGGGTCACTTCTGGTTTATTATCCCTTGTAAGCTCTAAATCTGGTTTGTACCCTGATATACGCTCGCACAGCTTATACATTCCCTACCTGCTGCAGCCAGTTATGTTCTAATGATTTGGCGATTTTTTTGGGTTTTTGTCTTCACATTGTACGAGCTATATTTTCTTTATTTCTCTGGTGATGTAGCCATATGAGGGCTTGTTGTTTGCAGTATGAGATGTATTTTTTAATGACATCATTTTTAGGTGCTTACAACTTATTAAATAAATTTTATTAATTCTTTCTTGGTGGATTAAAAAACAACCCCATCAATTCTGGCACTGCGTTTTACCGTTTAAATTTTTCACCATGCAGCGTAGAGCATAAGTAAAATGTTATCTTTATTCTGCGGGTCGGTACGATTACGGCGATACCTCATTTATACTGTTTTTTTATGCAATACCAATTTTGCAGAACAAAAACCCATTTGGGGACATAAATCAATTTTTTTTGCATCGCCATCTTCTAAGATGCGTAGCATTTTTATTTTTCAGTTTAGAGAGTTGGTTTAGGGCTTATTTTTTGCGGGACAACCTGTGCTTTTTATTGGTACTATTTTGGGGTACATATGACTTTTTGATCACTTTTTATGGCATATTTTGTAAGGTGAGATGGCGAAAAATCATTACTTTTGGCAGTTTTTTTTCCCCGACGTTCACTGTGTACATTAAATATGGTTTCAGTTTTATTGTACAGGTTGTTACGGACGCGGCGATACCAAATATGTATTGTTTTTATTAATTTTTAGGTTTATTTTTTATATAATTCATTTTATACAGGAAAAGGGAATTTTTGGGGCTTTATTCTTTTATTAATTTTTTTTCACATACTTTATTTATTTATTTTTTGACTTTTTTTTACTTTTTCATGTGTCCCATTAGGACACCTGAGCCAGAGATGCTGTGATCTCTGGCTCAGTACTATAGACTGCAAGACACGAGCATGCAAGTGTCTTGCAGTCTATACAGGAAGTCAGCACTATGGAAACACAGCGCTGACTTCCTGAGGTCTCGGCAGGATCAACCAGGTAGTGGGGTCTCCAGGCAGCCTGGGGTCACTGGGCAGACCCCGGGCTGCAGATTATCGATATCGGCACCCTCCGATCTCGCCGCGGGGGTGGCAAGATGGCGGAACCCCTTGGATGCCACGGTCGCTATTGACCACGGCATCTTAAGGGTTAAACAGCTGGGATCGGTGTTACCACTGGTCCCCGCTGTTGCAGCGGGAGCCTGGCTGTCAAATACAGCCGGGCTCCCGCGGTGATCGCACGGGCTCTGCTTCAGAGCCCGCTCGATCACCGTCACGTACCTGTACGTGGGGATGCGGTAACTAACCACATTCTCCCACGTACATGTACGTGAGAATGCGTGAAGGGGTTAAAGCAAAATGAGCATGTATATAAAACATCATACAATATAGTGCAAGTACATCATTAGACATGCTATAACGTAACCAACGAACCATACAGTTCCAAACTGTGGTACACTAACCTGCTAGCCCTGCACTCCTCATCACAACTACAGACACAGTTGGGCCAAGGGGGTTTAACCCTTCCCTGCGCAACAGACTAAATGTTTAAGGGGTTCATCTACACCACCTTACAACAAACCCCCCACATTAAAAGATTAAAGAAAAACAGCAAGCTATCTTTTTGATAGGCATGATCTTTATCTGATTTTGCTTGTCATTCCTAGTTGGAAAGATATAAGTATGCTAGAATGGCAGCTCATTTAATAAAGTTATACTCATTCTACAATTTACAAATACTTTTTATCTTATTATAAGTTCCTTTGTAAACTTTTAAAATTGCTCCTGGTATTTACAGCAGCCTTATCATTATACACTATCAAGTATATCTGTCATTTTTAAAGGCCACTGAATTATTACATTTCCAATTAATCAAGTGATTTCACTTGGAAGCCTTTACAGGGAATATACAGAAGAAGGTAGGAATGCACCCTTGGCTTTCTTAAGTTAGAGCTCTCACAATTTTATTTGTGTCACAATGATGTATTGAAACAGATACTTATTGAGATAAGGTCTTAGCATTTGATATTTGTGTAGTGAACTGCTTTTATTTATACAAAAAGAATTAAAGTGAAACAAATGTCAACATTCTAAAATATATCAGATTTATACTTGTTTTCTAATTCATGTTTTCTTCATGTTATTTTTCTAATTGGATTATTTAAAGGGAGACTATCACCTCCCCAAACCACATACAACTGTCACCACTATGTTACAGAGCACCTTACAGTGATAAACATCATACCGTTGTTATGTATGTCACTTTTGTAAATGTGGAGATAAACAACTTTTTAGTCTTATGGAAATTAGTCAGTTGGTGCACTGGAGGCAGAACTTCAACCCTGAGAGTACTGTTTGTGCTGCTCAAGTGAGATGTGTGATGTCACAGCAGTAGGAGTATCAACTCTCATCACATGGGGCAAGATAGTAGGAGCCTGAGTTGCAAGAGCAGTGCTCTAGGCAGTTGAAAGGTCTTAATGGTTTGGAGAGGTTCCCAGGCCAAAATTCCCCAAGCAATATCTGACTGGTGGTAAATTAGTTCTGTAAAAACAAGACTGAAATTAGAAATTGGAGCAAGTTAAAGTCATAGTCATGATTCAGTTATGACCAGGTAGCCTGGACTTTTTCTAGGACAACAAATTGGAACAGTACCAAATCTTCAGGCAGTAGTTGAATCAGTGAGTCATGTGCTGTAAATGTGATAAAACATTAGTATAGCCAAAGTGATAACCAGAAGCAGATGTCAGTAGAACTGTACGTAACAGGAACGCTAAAGGCAGAGACGAGCTAATACTCAGGCAACGGAGGAGGAACCTGAGTTCTTTGGAAACAGGAAGCTGAAAGCCAGGAAAATAGGTGGTGGTGTTGCTGGAGAGATTGCTGAATATTCACCTGATGTTTGTAGACTCTTTAAGTGGTTAGTGTCCCACTTACAGGAACGCTACACCAAAGACACATATTATTTCTGAAAATGTTAACACTAACATACAAAGCCTTCCACAACCTGTCCCCTCCATACATCTTTGACCTAATCTCCCGATACCTAGGCACACATAAACTCTGATCTTCTCAAGGCCATGTACTCGCACCACTGCCTCTAAGAATTCTCCAGGGCATCCCATGTACTCTGGAACTCGCTACCATGACACATATGACTGTCCCCCATAATCATCTGAAGGCCTACAACCTTCAATAACCTTCACTGCCTCCACACTACCATCCGAACAGTCTCTACCCTCAACTACTGTCTCAATCCCCCTTCCCTCAACAGCGGATAAGAGCAGAGAGGAGTAGGAGGTCTTTGGAGGATCGGAGGTTACGTGCGGGCAGGTAGCGGGAGATTAGGTCAGAGATATATGGAGGGGACAGGTTGTGGATGGCTTTGTATGTCAGCATTAGTAATTTGAATTCTATTCGCTGGGCAACGGGTAGCCAGTGAAGGGATCTTTCATGTGGTACAGTATCAAAAGCCTTTTTGATATAGTATCAAAAGTCTAGATACACCATGTCCATCACATTACGTGGGGTTCGCACAAGAAGAAAAGATTCTTCAGAAAGGATGCGCTCCGTCAAAAAACTATTGCTTTTTACATAAAATTAATTTTAATGAAAGCGATTACGGTATGATGCATCAGGAAACGGGATCGCATTCATCTGGGACTGTCTTAAAAAAGACCCAATTATCGGTGAATCTTTACCCAAAAATCCAGCTCTGACTTTCCATAGAGCAAAAACCATTAAAAACATTATAGCTCCCAGTAAACTTCGCCAAAAACAATCCACCACCACCATAAACAATACACAAAGAAACAATGTTAATTTCAAATGCGGGAAAAAAAGATGTAAATGTTGTTCATCTTTTAACAAAGATATGATACAATTCAGAAGTAACACAACCGGTGAAATATTTAAAATCAAACAATCCTTAAATTGTGAATCTGAATTCGTAATTTACCTAATTGAATGTGGATGCGGTCTCCAATATGTAGGCCGCACCACTCTTCCCTTTCATCTCAGACTTAACAACCATAGATCAAATTCTTGCAGGGGATACACCAAACACGGGGTTTCGAGACATGCAAAAAGCGCTCATAATAGTGAATTCACTTCATTCAAAGTTAATATAATAGAACAAATCCCTGATACCAAAGACAATAGATTTGAAATACTGAAAAAACGAGAAATGTATTGGATCTTTAAACTCAACACTTTAAACCCATATGGCCTTAATGAAGTCACCAAAATAATCACTTAATATATATATATATATATATATATATATATATATATATATTTTTTTTTTTTATTATTATTTTTTTTTCCCCTCTCTTCTCTCTCGCAGCATATCACATAATCCTTTACATATCCACAGCTCCCCTTACATCATTATTACATTTACAATCGCATAAATTTATTCATATTCATCCACATTCCATCAAAATACCATTTCATAATATCATCCACATTCTTTCATAATATCATTTCATTGAGATCTCAAAAACAAACGCTAAATCCACCACATAGTTATATTCCTTTTGGGCATAGTCTCTTGCACACTTAGTTAATTGTCCATTTTTATTTCTATCCATGCATGTCGCCAATATACCAATTCATCCCATAGTTCTTTACACTAATTATCACCCTTAACAAACCTATTGATAACCTTAATCTTGCCCTCCATAAACTTAATAGGTCCACCCCTTCATATACGTTATGGCATTTTTATACTCTTCTCTTTCACATATATTGCTCAATATTCCATAATCCTACCCTTCTACAAACTGTTTTTATATATAAAAAAACTGCTCAGCGGTCATACAACCTAGCATACTTACCTTCTGACGTGCAGCGCGCTGTCTCCCGCAGCACCGCACTTTCCTTACCACCGCGCACGCGTGGACTTTCGTTTTATGAACCCTAACTAGAGATCGTAAGTATACACGTTAATGCGCATGTGCGTACTTTCTCTTTGACACCGGCAATCATACTGACGCCTAGGACGCCTGCGCTGGCGTCCCATGCACGTCTTAAAGTATATAACCCCTCACTTACCCGCGCCCCACCATTAATCCGGCAGTACATCTAAAGCTATAGAGGTAAGCTTCTTGTTCCTCCCAGCCAGGCTCCAAGAATCACCCAAAAAACCAAATATCTTCATTCACCATCTGACACCTTATATATTTCCATACATATTCAAACTACCCAACATTTTATATGCACAGCTAACCTTTATTTACATTTTCAAGAAAAGACCTCTTTATATCGATCTTACATATGGTCCCATCAGCCTATTTTAATTAATGATTTTTGACTATACATGTGGTTATCTCTTAGTCTTTCTTTAGACCACATACAACAGTTCCAATAGCGTTATCCATCACTATATATACCGCTATACATATTATATTTATATGTATCTTTTTATATTTATATCAATTTATATTTATATTATTTTATTTTATATTATTTGTATGATTGAAATTGCATTTATCCTCTTTGTTATATACCAGTATGGTATGGCTCCAAAACTGTGATATGTCTGCATACATGTACACAGTAGGAGAGATATATATATATGTATAGATTCGGATACTTATTCATTCTTTTATTGAATCTTTTATTGAATTAATTATATATTAATTTTCTTATTTAATTATTCAATTATATATTCATACACATATTGAAACATGAGTTCGAGATGTATATATGTATATGGACTTTTATTCACGTATTTGGTTATTCATTCATTTATGCACAGTATTCTGTATATATTGTAAAACAATCTCTCAATGTTTAATGTACAGAAAAAAGCTTTTTATTTTTCACTATTATTTATGTATAGATCTGATGAAGGGGTGCGCTCTTTTGAACGCTTAAAACCCTGAAACACGTTACTCTATCCAAATAAAGCTTGAACTACTTCCACCCGTTACTATCCTGTGATCTCATTTCAAGGAGCGCACTTCCTGGGACCCTATAGGAACAGCTGTTCCATCCATACACACATTACGTGGGGTTATCATATATATTTTATAATTGGGGGTAGTAGCAGGATGGGGACTTTATGCAGGTGAGGATAAAGTGGGTCAGGTGCCTGGAAAAGTAAGAAGCCAAAGATGTCTGTGCTGCAAACTTTACAGAAACTGAAAGAAATGGTTATGGCGGTCCAGATGGAAGAGACAGGAAATGTGATCGATTAGTTAGAGACATCACCGGTAAGGCACTAAATGTTACTGCACTGTATTCACCTAAATGGTCTGCAGGGCCCTGTGTACAGCAGATATATACCACTATATGGTCACCATATAGTTATAATATCGGTATACCTAAGTTGGGGGCCCACTGGACATGTTAGCTCCCCCTGTGTGGAATCCCTACCTATGCCTCTGGTGGGGGGGCCACTGTAGGGCATTATGCTGTGTTTAAATTATACCGTACTGGGGCATTTTACCATGGGGCTATTAAAGGGGGCCCTATGCTGGGTGCGGGGGACCCCAAGTAAAAAGTTTGCTATGGGACCCAGTCTTTGCTAGTTACCAAGTCCAGATATCATACAACCCTGAGTTCTGAGAGAATTATGCAGGGTCATAGAGAAACCCTTATACACACATGGACAAAATTGTTGGTACCCCTCGTTTAAAGAAAGAAAAACCCACAATGGTCACAGAAATAACTTGAATCTGACAAAAGTAATAATATATAAAAATTCTATGAAAATGAACAAATGAAAGTCAGACATTGCTTTTCAACCATGCTTCAACAGAATTTTTAAAAAAAGAAAACTCATGAAACAGGCCTGGACAGAAATGATGGTACCCTTAACTTAATATTTTATTTCACAACCTTTTGAGGCAATCACTGCAATCAAACAATTTCTGTAACTGTCAATGAGACTTCTGCCCCTCTCAACAGGTATTTTGGCCCACTCCTCATGAGCAAACTGCTCCAGTTGTCTCGGGTTTGAAGGGTGCCTTTTCCAGACGGCATGTTTCAGCTCCTTCCAAAGATGCTCAATAGGATTTAGGTCAGGGCTCATGGAAGGCCACTTCAGAATAGTCCAATGTTTTCCTCTTAGCCATTCTTGGGTGTTTTTAGCTGTGTGTTTTGGCTCATTATCCTGTTGCAAGACCCATGACCTGCTACTGAGACCAAGTTTTCTGACACTGGAGGAGCACATTTCTCTCTAGAATCCCTTGATAGTCTTGAGATTTCATTGTACCCTGCACAGATTCAAGACACCCTGTGCCAGATACAGCAAAGTAGCCCCAGAACATAACAGAGCCTCCTCCATGTTTCACAGTAGGGACAGACTTTACAAGATATGCTTAATTTTTCCATCTGTGAACATAGAGCTGATGTGCCTTCCAAAAAATTTCGATTTTTGTCTCATCTGTCCATAGGACATTCTCCCAGAAGCTTTGTGGCTTGTCAACATGTTGTTTGGCAAATTACTTTTGTCAGATTCAAGTTATTTCTGTGACCATTGTGGGTTTTTCTTTCATTAAATGAGGGGTACCAACAATTTTGTCCACGTGTGTATGGGTCGGTAGGTTAACCTCAGTGGTGGTTAAAATATTTGAAGGTTTTTTAAAAAAGGTTATCCTGGAGTATCTCAATGAAAATAATCTTATAACACCCAGTCAGCATGGGTTTATGAGGAATTGGTCCTGTCAGACTAATTTGATCAGCGTCTAGGAAGAGTTCAATTCTAGATTGGACATGGCTAATGTGGTGGACATAGTGTACTTGTACCACATAAAAGATTGGTATACAAAATGTGATTGCTGGAACACGGGGAAAACATAGGTTCATAACTGGCTCAGTAATAAGAAACAGCGGGTGCTTGTTAAAGGGAAGTACTGGGTCACAAACACCAGTGGAGTGCCACAGGGATCAGTATTGGCTCCTCTCCTTTTAATATCTTTATTAATGACCTGGTAGAGGTATTACAGTGCAGGGTGTCCATATTTGCAAATTCTGTGAAGTAATCAAAACTCAGGAGGATAATAGAATATTACAGGGGGAAATCTAGGAAAGCTGAAAAAATGGAGGAGACTTGATAAATTAAGTTTAATGTAGACAAATATATGTTTATGCATTTTGGTCAAGGAGATAAAATGTATGATTATATTTTGGTGGATAGTAAGCTTACCTTTACTGACCAGTGTCAGGCAACTGCTGCCAACACAAATAAAATTATGGGATGTCTTTTCTAATTATCTTTTTTACACCTAGGTCTGTGACAGTGACAAGGGGACATCATCTATGCCTAGAGCATTATCACCAGCAACATAGACAGAGATTCTTTACTGTAAAAGCAGTGAGGCTATGAAACTCGCTGCCACAGGAAGAGGGGATTGTGAGTTCATTGTGCAAGTTCAAAAGTTCTTGGACAAAAAGTTATAGGTTTTTGATTCTAGTAATGTCTAGTTGATTCAGTGTTTTTGCTGATTTCCGGATTTGGAATCGAGAAGAAATTTTTTACCTTGACATGTGGCAATTTAGATCAGCCTCATGGGGTTTTTTTGCCTTCCTCTGGATCAACACTGTACGGTTATAGGTTGGACTTGATGGACCTGTGTTCTCATCCAAACTCTACTAATGTTTCTCACAAATGTCCTCAAAGATGAAACCCAAGTTCAAAAGAGCTGTAGGGTAGCACTTATCCATTCCCTCAATCTTTCATGGGCACTATGTCTGGGACAAGCATCTTCCTATCCCTTCCTAGTTGTTGTTGAAACCTTTGTCACTGTCTCTTTCCAAATTCTGACTAAGATGAAGGACACATGTTCAGGTTTTTTTAATGCAGCTTTTAAAGACAAAATGAGGAGTGGCTTTAACAAAGAATAAATGAGGAGAAGTACACTCTGTCATTTATAGGTACTCACCTGGGTTGGGCTTCAAAACTGCATAAAAATCCCTAAAAGTGTGTCCTTACCCTAAGAAGAGTTTTATACACTTCTTTTTTAACGCCATGTCATATACAATTGAAACACCTGAGTCAGTGGTCCAGTTCACTATTATTGGGAATACAATGGAGAAAAAGATCTAAAAAAATTGCTTTCATCACTGCTCCCTTGACACTTGAATGGGTGCAGAGCAGCAGTTCTTCAGCACAGCCACTAAACAGTTTAAACAGGATTGGTTTCTGCCATTTTTTTTTAGAAGTTTTCAGTACACCGATAAATACAACAAACTTACTGTATACATTTGCTCATCCCTATATTTCTTACATTGGCCATCAGTGCCCTAATTGTTGATCATGGCAATTGTCTTTGAAGTCAAATTCATCGCCATCAGTCTCTACAATAAGCAGAATAATAATATTCTTAAGGTTAAAGCAAGAAATAAAACTGTAAAATAGCAGCGTCTGAAGAAGTCTAAAATTCTTGAAATATGATATGGTGCAAACCAATTTTATTCTGTATTTACAATGCACAAACATTGCACACTGTGCATGCTGATGAACTGGGAAATGCCAAAACTGCTTTGCATTATGCATTTTGATGAATTGCTTATTGGCTCAACATTTGAGCAATAGCAGATTGTAAACCTGGAGCAAATCACTTTCCTACCTCCGTGGTATGAAAGATAACTTCTGCACTGTGATATTCAGTGCATAACAATCACATATAAGCAATTAGGGGTTGTTCATTGTTTGTTTTGAGACTAGATAAGTAAAACAGCATGTATTTTGCTCACAAGTCGCAATACAAAAATGGACTACTACTGGAGTAATAAAACTTCATCTACTGTATTATTAATTCTGGAGTTTTAACACATGCAGAGTTTGACAAGAAATGTTAAATCAGTACAAGTGAATTATGAAAGTTTCTGTTATGAGCAAAATTAGCATGAAAAAAATTCATCAACAGTACATAACTTTGTCTTCTTGTACCTTCAGTGAAGAGGATAAAAACATGTTATTTTGAAAGCAAAAAAAAAATTCAATTATGGAATTTAGTAATTTGAAGACTAAAACTATAATATTCCCATTGCATGCACAGACAAAATTCCTACTTGTATAATATCCATTGCTTTGCAATTTTAGATTATAAACTGATGTTTAGTGCACAGTTATATAACTTGTTATATCCAACTGCTTTAATCATGTAGCACTGGTTGGAGACCTGTCATTTTGATTTGCTACTAAATCTTATCTTTTGTATTGTTTCTCTTCTTTTCTTAAAGAAAATATCTTAATTATAATGGTAATGAAAGCCTCCTTGCTATTTCCATAACCGACCTATAAAGTAGTCACTAAGGAACTTTAAAACTTGATAAATTGGTTAATTTTATCATAGTTACTAAATCATTTACCATGTACTGAAGGATAGAATAGATTGAAACTCAGTAAATTTGGGTCATTAACATTTGGTTTCTTGATGGAGGGATGCAGAGAGAAAGGCAAGCCATGGAGGGGGCACCTCAGTCCTACAAAATGCGCCAGAAAACTGTCATGAGTTAAACATGAAATCTACACCAGTTTCTGACTGGCATACATTTCAATTCTGGCATAGGAGAGTGTTCCTGAATTATTAAAAGGCTGGAGACTCTTAATTAGAGATGGGTGAACCACTCAAGATTCAATATGATTGGGGTTCTGGTGGCTCATGTACCTGACTTGTTTCGGGTCAAACAAGTTTGGTACAAACTACACCTTAAATTGGCTTAAAAATATTGTAGAACACTCCCAGGGTTCATAGGAACCTACAGTGCCTTGCAAAAGTATTCATGCCCCTTGAACTTTTTCACATTTTGTCATCTTATAACCACAAACTTAAATGTATTTTATTGAGATTTTAAGTGATAGACCAGCACAAATTAGCTCATAATTGTGAAGTGGAATGAAAATGATACATGGTTTTCAAAATTCTAATCAACTAAAAATCTGAAAAGTGTGACGTGCAAAAGTATTCAGCCTCCCTATATCAATACTTTGTAGAGCCACCTTTCGCTGCAATTACAGCTGCAAGTCTTTTGAGGTATGTATCTACCAGCTCTGCGCATCTAGAGAGTGAGATTTTTGCCCATTCTTCTTTGCAAAATAGCTCAAGCTCAGCCAGATTATATGGAGAGCGTCTGTGAACAGCAATTTTCATGTCTTGCCACAGATGCTCAATGGGATTTAGGTCTGGACTTTGACTGGGCCATTCTAACACATGAATATTCTTTGATCTAAACCATTCCACTGTAGCTCTGGCTGTATGTTTAGGGTCACTATCTTGCTGGAAGGTGAAGCTCCTTCCCAGTCAAGTTTTTTGCAGCTTCCAACAGGTTTTCTTCCAGGATTGCCCTGTATTTAGCTCCATCCATCTTCCCATCAACTCTGACAGCTTCCCTGTCCCTGCTGAAGGAAAGCATCCCCATAGCATGATGCTGCCACCACCATGTTTCACAGTGGGGATGAGGTGTTCAATGTGATGAGCAGTATTACTTTTCCACCACACATAGCACTTTGCATTTAGGCCAAAAAGTTCAACTTTGGTGTCAACTGACCAGAGCACCTTCTTCCACATGTTTGCTGTGTTCCCTATTAGGCTTGTGGCAAACTGCAAACAGCACTTCTTATGTCTTTCTTTCAACAATGGTTTTCTTCTTGCCACTCTTCCATAAAGGCCAAATTTGTGGAGTGCATGACTTATAGTTGTGCTATGGACAGATTCTCCAACCTGAGCTGTGGATTTCTGCAGCTCCTGCAGAGTGACAATGGGCCTCTTGGCTGCTTCTCTGACCAGTGTTCTCCTTGCTCGATCTGTCAGTTTTGGTGGACGGCCATATCTTGGTAGGTTTGCAGTTGTAGAATACTTTTTCCATTTTTGAATTATTGATTGTACAGTATGTTTTTATAAATTAACCCTGCTTTAAACTTCTCCACAACTTTATCTCTATCCTGTCTGGTGAGTTCCTTGGTCTTCATGATGCTGTTTGTTCACTAGTATTTTCCAACACACCATTGAGTCCTTCACAGAACAGATGTATTTATACTAAGACTAAATTACACACAGCTGGACTCTATTAACTAATTAAGTGACTTCTGAAGGCAATTGTGCACACTGGATTTTATTTAGGGATATCAGAGTACAGGGGGCTGAATTTTGCATGCCACACTTTACAGATTTTTATTTGATTAAAATTTTGAAAACCATGTATCATTTTCATTCCACTTCACAATTATGTGCTACTTTGTGTTGGTCTATCACTTAAAATCTCTATAAAATACATTTAAGTTTGTGGTTGTAAGGTAACACAATGTGAAAAAGTTCAAAGGGTATGAATACTTTTACAAGTCACTGTATCTATCCAATTTCTAGATCTCTAAGGCAAACATAGCCAAAATTATGCCAATGTGAAAGCGACATGTATGTCTATGGAAAATGGATGGTAAGCAGTGGATACAAACTCCAATTTTAACCATACAGTGCGCCGTCACTGGCTTTTACAAATTTTAACATTTAAAATGCTACAAAATTACCCTTACTGTTTTTGAGGAAAGGTCCTTGCCCATGGTTTTATGGTGGTTATATTGCAAAATGCAATATGGTTTTGAAGTAAAATGAGCTAGTTTTGATGACTTGTAAGTGTTGCAGGCTTGTTGTAATTTTGGGGACAAATTTGTGGCTGTAAGCCTAGTTGAAAAGTGATGAAGATTTGGCTTTTCATAAAAAAAAAACATCAATAATTTACCCTTTATGGGAGCAGAATGCCACTCCAACAGTGCTTTGGTTAAAAGAAGCAATGGTGGAGCTATTTGTTTTATTTCCTTATTATTATGTCAACAGAATGGCACAGACCAGTTATCCACTCCATTGTGTCTGTGGGTTGATGTATGCAGTAATCATTCACCATATACTGCTGCTGAAACTGAAGCTCTACCATGTGCAACAGTGCCATACAATGTGTGCTTCACTCTACAGCCATGAAATGTGGGAGGGGGGTGTAATCAATGGTTTGCCTTGGTGAAGATGGGGCAGGAGATGGTCCAATGTGGAGGAACTGGAGGAGGCCACATCAACATTGTGTTGGTAGTGTGACAATTTATAGAATTTCAATAAAAATTTGGGGTACATTATCAATGTGCCTGGCCTGGCCGCTAGATCAAAAAGCTAGAATATCTTCTGACTTGGAAAGGATTCTATCAGGTCTTGCTCAAAACATTGATCCAGTGGGCCATAATAGCTATTTATTGTTGGATTCAGTAATGTCATCATCTTCTTCACTCTTTTGTAACTCATCATGGCAATGGAATTCCTCTATGCCCTCACAATTCCTATCAAATTTCCCCCTAGTGCCCCTACTGGTACTACCACCAGTAGCACACCCCCTGCCAAGACTACCCCCACCAACACTCATGTCTTCGACCTCTACTTCCTTTTCATCCAAAACACTGGTAGGTTTCATCCAACTCTTCAAAAAAAGGAAAAAGATGCAGTCTTGGGCTATGAGGAATATTTTTCTCAGAAGATGTCAAATGACTACTAGAGAATGGGATCTGAGTCTGTGAAGAAGACATGGTTGACAGTACAGAAAGGCCGCATGGTAAATTAGATGCTGAAGAGGAACACACAGAACCCTGACTCAACATTTGTGGTTCACTGCTTTTAAAAATGTCATTATTCTCAGGAATAACAATACTGCAACTACTGGCAGGGCTGTCAAGTCCAGAAGTAGTGTCGCTATTGCCATCCACATTCTTATTGTTAGTACTTGCACAAGTGCTTCCTCTTCCCCCTCTTTTTTCCTGTCCCCTGACCGTTTTTTTTTTCTAGTCATTTTACTGCACTCTGCTTAGTTATAATAGTAATTAGCAACAATTCTAACACAGTGTGTATTTTTTTTTTACAAAAACTATTTCAAGAAAAATAGCAAAGCACTTAAAGCATTTGTCTTTAAAATGGCAACAGTTTGTATGCATATCGGGAACTACAAAACAACCTTTAAAAGGAGTCTGTCAGCAGGAAAATCAGTATCAAACTAATGACAGTACCTAGTATGGCGACTTCTAAAGTTACCAAAGATGTATTTTTTTATTCTGCATTGCAGCCTCACCTTCATGAAAATCAACATTTTATTCTTATGAAAATTAGCTGAAAAGGGCTTTAGGGGGTGTGTCTTCTCCTGCTTGAACTTCACTCTCTGCTCCGGGTTAACCACCCCTAACTGCCGACCTGCTCTGCCCTTCACTACTTGAGTGACATCTTCTACTTTGTATCATTTTGGTTGCAGTTAGGGGTGATTATCTAGAGCAGAGAGCGTAGCCCTTGCAGTAAAAGAAACCCCCTAAAGTCCTTTTCAGCTAATTTGCATACAAATAAAACACTGATTTTCATGAAAATGGAAGCTGCAATGCAGAATAAAAAGTACATTTTTTGAAAGTGTAGAAGCCTCCCTACGAGATACTGTCATGTTTGATACTGATTTTTCTGCTGAAAGACTCACTTTAACAAACAAAAATCTTTTTTCAAATTACTAGGCTGCATCACATACACTGTGTATTGCAGAGCAGAGCAGAAAAACATTTCAGATTATTCCAGGCTGTAAACCTGTATATTGGTTAAAAAAAAACAAAAAAAAAGTGCAGAATCAGTGCTTTGCTGTTAGAACAGCAGTTTTTATGTATTTAATGAACTAAATGTAAACCCTTGCCCAAAAAAAATTATAACAAAAGATTTTTTACTAGCAGCAGCTGTAGGGCTGACTGTCTGTAAAAAGTATGTTTAACCCGTTCCCACTCAGTGCCGTACTATTACATATAGTTAACGCTCAGCGCCATAATAGTTGCCTGTGGCATTACACCCTGCTCTTGGCTGTGTTACTCCAACTCTGGCGGATTAACCCCCTGGATGCTGTGATGAATAGCGATCACAGCATCCAGGGCGTTTGGGGGCAAGAACGCACCCCACCTGTCACCCCTCGAACCCCCCGTGATAAGATCACAGGTTCTGAGGGGTTGCTATGGCAGCCGGGAGGCTGGACCACAGCCTCCTGACTGCCTATATATAGTTCCCATAGGAACTAATCTACAGTGTTCTGCAATACTATGTATTGCAGGACATGAAACTGGGATCTCAAATCCCCAGTGCAAAGTCCCTTTGTGGTACAGGGAAAAAGTAAATAAAAAAACACAAAAAAACACACAAAAATAAATAAAATAATAAAAAGTTTAAAAAACCCCACATTTATATTTAAAAAAATATATAATGTAAACAAAAATAAATAAATAAACATGTTAGGTATTCCCACGTGTGTATAAGTCCCCACTATCCAAAAATAACATTATTTATTCTGTACAGTGAACGCCAAAAAAAAAAAAAAAAAATACCGCAATGTGCACATTTACGTATTTTGGTCACTTTCCTTTCCCCAAAAAATAACAATAAAAAGTGATCAAAAAGTCATACATACCAAACATTGGTACCAATAGAAAGTACAACTTGTCCCGCAAATAAAGAGCCCTGATATATCTTCATCATCAATACAGTAAAAAAAAAGTTATAGGCATCAGAATACGGTGACCACAGGGAAAATATGAAAAAAGTCACCGAGCATTAATGTACAAACTACCCTGCATCCTTAAGGGGTTAAACACTCTGCATACAGTAGCACAGATCTGCTCCCTCACTCCAATCTATGATTTGTATAACTAATCTGCCTGGTATTGCTTATATCTGACTAAATTTTTCTCCTATTCCTAACTATTGCTTGCATTGTTTTCAGAACTGAGTGCTCTGTATGATGCAGTGAGATAAAACACAGACCCTACACTATCTCCACCATTACTTTAATGACTAGTGTTCCAGTTTAGAGCACCTTATATAGTGTATATGACATCAGCACTGTAAGGTGTCAGCTGATGTCAGGAGGTGCTAGAACATCATAGTCACACACATGTCTCTTCTGTATTTCCTTCTCATCATTTTAGTTTCTCTGAGATAAATTGCCATTTGTTCGGTTTCGTTAAAAACAGAACAATTTGGAATATTTAGGTTTATTTAATGTCCAACTGGCAAAGGGACCAGAACGACTGATCCGTGTACATGAAAGAATGAATGAGGCCATGTATCGTGAGATTTTGAGTGTAAACCTCCTTCCATCAGCAAGGGCATTGAAGATGAAATGTGGCTGGGTCTTTCAGCATGACAATGATTCCAAGCACACCGCCAGGGCAACGAAGGAGTAGCTTCGTAAGAAGCATTTCAAAGTCCTGGATTGGCCTAGCCAGTCTCCACATCTCAACCCCATAGAAAACCTTTGGAGGGAGTTGAAAGTCCGTGTTGCCTAGTGACAGCCCCAAAACATCCCTGCTCTAGAGGAGATCTGCATGGAGGAATGGGCAATACCAGCAACAGTGTGTGCCAACCTTGTGAAGACTTACAGAAAACGTTTGGCCTCTGTCATTGCCAACAAAGGATATATAACAAACTATTGAGATGAATTTTTGTTATTAACCAAATACTTATTTTCCACCATAATTTGGAAATAAATTCTTTAAAAATCAGGCAATGTGATTTTCTGGATTTGTTTTCTCATTTTGTCTCTCATAGTTGAGGTCTACCTATGAGGTCAATTACAGGCCTCTCTCATCTTTTTAAGTGGGAGAACTTGCACAATTGGTGGCTGACTAAATACTTTTTTCCCCACTGTATATGGGTTTTCGTGGTTGGCTATATTCTAGCTACCTGCACAAAATGGGGAGAATTATAATACATTGTATGCCAATATTATGGCATACAAACCTAGAAAAAGTTGCACATTTTCTTGCAAATTCTTGTGAAAAGATCTGCAACTTTTTCACTTTCCTGGGAAGGGGCATGGCATGTGGATTTGAACCTGTAAATGAACCCTGAAATCTACTCCAGTTACTGACTAATGACAAGACAGCCTTAGAAATAAAAGTACATCTGGCCCAACAAGAAAAGATGCCTTATACAGTCTCGCATGCAAAAATATGAAGAGTTACAGAGTGTCAGAATATGGCAACTCCAAGAAAAAACTTTTTTTCAATGTTTGGATTTTTTTTTTACATAGCTACAACTATGTAAATTTTTTATCACCGTCATCATGCCAACTGACAGAATATAGGTAATATGTCATTTTGGCTGCATAGTGAATTCCATAAAAACAAAACCCATAAGAAAGTAGCACACAGTTTTTCTCTAATTCTGACCCATTCTGAATTTTTCTCCAGCTTTGCAATACTTTAAAAGGAATATTACTATACCATTACAAAATACAATTTGTCCCACAAAAATTAAGCCCTCTTATGGGACTCTGTAAATGCAAAAATAAAAAGAATGGTGGCTTTTGGAAGGCGTGGTAAAAAATGAAAATAAAAAAATGAAATATGGTTGCAGCAGGAAGGGATTAATTTACATTCTTTGTTGGATAGGCAATCAGTGACTAGCAATGAATGGGGGCATCATTTTAGCATTCATCAAATAGTAGTAGAACAATAGCACAATGTACAGTAAATAAAAGACTGTGATTATGAGAAAAGTCTGACAAATAATTGGACAATAGATATATTAGCTATTTGAAAAAACATACCATATAAATTTTTAAATTGTGTAATGCTTTACTGAAGTGAACTTGAAGTGTTTTTTTGTTAAATGTAATTTGAAAATGTACAGAATTATGATATTCCTAAAATAAAACAAAGAACTTCAATACCACATGATGATGGCAATGTGAATTATGTATTAATGTACTATGCTCTGCTCCCTTAAAAGCTCTGATATTTGAACTATGGTCAGAGTGTATCAGCAACAATGCATGAATATAATTGCAGACTCTGCTGGATGTTTGCCAAAGTGTATTACATATATTAAATGAGTCATAAGGGGTTAAGGGAAGATGGATGATACAGGTTAGCATTTCACATAACCTACAGTAAAAGAGTCAAGCATGTTTTGACTTAGAAAAGTACATTATGAAAATATTCAGTATTGTTTGCATACAGTTAAAAAGTAGAATTTATTTCATATAAGTTTATCTCCACTTTTGCCATGTTTTTTACTTGGTCTCCCAAAATTGTGCAGGTCTTGACTTACAGTACATTATATGGTGGAGAAAAAAAAGTATTTAGTCAGCCACCAATTGTGCAAGTTCTCCCACTTAAAAAGATGAGGCCCGCTTGTAATTGTCATCATAGATAGACATCAACTATGAGAGACAAAATGAGAAAACAAATCCAGAAAATCACATTGTCTGATTTTTAAAGAATTTATTTGCAAATTATGGTGGAAAATAAGTATTTGGTCAATAACAAAAGTGCATCTCAATAGTTTGTTATATATCCTTTGTTGGCAATGACAGAGGTCAAACGTTTTCTGTAAGTCTTCACAAGGTTGGCACACACTGTTGCTGGTATGTTGGCCCATTCCTCCATGCAGATCTCCTCTAGAGCAGTGATGTTTTGGGGCTGTCGCTGGGCAACACGGACTTTCAACTCCCTCCAAAGGTTTTCTATGGGGTTGAGAGCTGGACACTGGCTAGGCCACTCCAGGACCTTGAAATGCTTCTTACGAAGCCACTCCTTCATTGCCCTGGTGATGAGGTTGGGATCATTGTCATGCTGAAAGACCCAGCCACGTTTTATCTTAAATGCCCTTGCTGATGGAAGGAGTTTTGCACTCAAAATCTCACGATACATGGCCTCATTCATTCTTTCATGTACACGGATCAGTCGTCCTGGTCCCTTTGCAGAGAAACAGCCCCAAAGCATGATGTTGCCACCCCCATGCTTCACAGTAGGTATGGTGTTCTTTGGATGCAACTCAGCATTCACTCTCCTCCAAACACGACGAGTTGTGTTTCTACCAAACAGTTCTACTTTGGTTTCATCTTACCATATGACATTCTCCCAATACTCTTCTGGAACATCCAAATGCTCTCTAGCAAACTTCAGACGGGCCCAGATATGTACTGGCTTAAGCAGGGGGACACGTCTGGCACTGCAGGATCTGAGTCCCTGGCGGCGTAGTGTGTTACTGACGGTAGCCTTTGTTACGTTAGTCCCAGATTTCTGCAGGTCATTCACTAGGTCCCCCCATGTGGTTCTGGAATTTTTGCTCACCTTTTTTGTGATAATTTTGACCCCACAGGGTGAGATCTTGCGTGGAGCACCTGATCGAGGGATATTATCAGTGGTCTTGTATGTCTTCCATTTTCTAATTATTGCTCCCACAGTTGATTTCTTCACACCATGCTGCTTGCCTATTGCAGATTCAGTCTTCCCAGCCTGGTGCTGGTCTACAATTTTGTTTCTGGTGTCCCTCCACAGCTCTTTGGTCTTCACCATAGTGGAGTTTGGAGTGTGACTGTTTGAGGTTGTGGACAGGTGTCTTTTATACTGATAACAATTTCAAACAGGTGCCATTACTACAGGTAATGAGTGGAGGACAGAGGAGCCTCTTAAAGAAGAAGTTACAGGTCTGTGAGAGCCAGAAATCTTGCTTGTTTGTAGGTGACCAAATACTTATTTTCCACCATAATTTGCAAATAAATTCTTTAAAAAAATCTGACAATGTGATTTTCTAGATATGTTTTCTCATTTTGTCTCTCATAGTTGAGGTCTACCTATGATGTCAATTACAGGCCTCTCTCATCTTTTTAAGTGGGAGAACTTGCACAATTGATGGCTGACTAAATACTTTTTTCCCCACTGTATCCTCTGTTTTCACAATTCTGCTTTGATCCTAATGGGACACACATAGACCTGTATTTGACTCTACTGTGCCCTCATATGTCACTGATTTCATATACAATCAGACAACAAAATAATTATGGCATCCAGATACCCTCAAATACCATATTATGGCACTCTTCTCCCATAGAAGCATTGTTTTGAGCAGAGAATAACCTAAAAATGTGGTGCTGCATGTGCTGCTACCCACTGGAGGTATTGAAAGATGTGAATAGTAGTTGTAGCTGTGATGTCAGCAGTAGGCCAAGGATAACCAAACTTCTCCAACCCCCTCCTAGGTGAGAATAGAACTTAAGGGGCCTGCAATGTATCTGATGGTAGTGGTAGTTGGAGAGAGGTCCTCTCTCACCTTGTGGTGTTGTTCGGAAGGTCCCTGATGGTAAGCACAGAAACGATTCAGAAGACAACAGTGCAGTTTATATAACTTTACTAAGATGTAACTTTACTAAGGCAACAGGTAACAAATGCAACTTCTCAATGGGAGTAGTAGTGATGGAGTTCCACTGTGTTGGCTGGTCCCAAACTTGGGAAGAGGGATGCCCAGGATTTGAGATGGTATTTGGTGCCTTTTCTCCACTCCAGTAATATATATAGTCTCTGCTTCTGCCACTATGAATATGGGGGCTGAAATAACGAAGTCCCAAGATCCCGGATACCTGGATATTTAATGGGTGGAAAGTTCTGCAAATATCAACTTCTTCCACCTTCTTTCTCCTCCTGCAATAGTCTAAACTGACTAACGGTTGCAGGAGACTTTCTTTTCTCCAGCGCTTAGCCTAGACCACTGATTGGCCAAGTATCAACCAAGTCCTCTAAAACAGAGTGGAGCCAGACCACAGTGAATCACTCCATTAAGGGGGAAAAAAAACATAATAGGGAAGCTGAAAAACATACCAAAACCAATATATAACAATATACACAAACTATATACAGACAGTGGCACACAAAATAATATAAAAACAAAACAAATTTTTTTTTAGCAATATCCACTGGGGTGCTGCACATGCAACATCTTAAGTGCACATGAAGGACCTTCATGCAGCCCTCATGCACACAGCTTTGACATATGCATGAGATCTACATTTCCTTGTGTATTGCAGTAATTCAGATCCTGCCATGTTGCATTGCACAGGATCAGACTGATAATTCATTTTAAATGAGTATGTATGAGGCTTCAAAAGAGCAGAAAAAAAGATACAGACTTAGCTGTCAGGCGGCTTTTCTGACTTATTTCTCTCTGAGGGAGACAGAGCAGCCTGATATTTATGTGAAAACATGCAGGGTACAGAATACTATCAGAACAAAATTTTCAATAAAGACCAATTGAAAAAAATATTTTTAAGATCTAAATGGGTGCAATGCAATAGTCAAACATAAATGCCCAAAAGGTCTTCATAGCATTTAGGTTAAAACAATATTTACAAAACATATTCATGTTATTCCTCCAGCGACATCATGGTTTGGCTGTATCCATACTATATATAGATACTCTTTCTAGTGGCCACTTTTCCTGTCAGCATTTTGTTCCATTGCTCCTTCCATCTCTCCCTTAGAGGAAGGGAGTCATGTGGGATAAAGAGCCCACATTTACAGTCTGTTCTGTGGAGAAAAGGCACTATTATCCATCTCCAATGTGACTGCATTGCTTATTTACAGAAATCTTGTGTTCAATACATTTTAAAGCCTTCATTATATAGCCTAGTTTATTGGTGATTTGGTTGGTTTATCTGCATGTCCAACTACACACGTAGCACAAGATAACATGTAGCAAGGACAGTAAAAAAAAAAAAAATCTGGCAAAGAGTATTCAAGACACTGATTAATAGAAACTGGCTACACTGCAGCAACCTGCTTACAAATATGGTCCACACTCTGCACAGCCTAGGATCTTCTTAAAAGCACTATGTCTCATCTTATCTATGAAAACTGCAATCCCCATTGCCTGTGTAAAATAAGAAGCCACAAATACTTCAGCAACTAGTGCTGAGAAATAAATGCAATCAAAAATAGAGAAGGCAAGCCTAATAGCAACCCTGGAAAAGCTAGCAGCAGAAAAGTGAAGCTGAAGCCAGCAAGATTCATTGTGACACATATCAGAGTATGTCAATGAGCTCCTTCAATTTAGGCTACATTCACACGAATATGCTCATGTACAAAACAGTGAGAAAACAGCACATGCTCTCCACAGACATATACATTTCAACTAATGAGCACAGGCCACAAAAAAAGAAATGAATAGGACCTGTCCTGAGTTTTGCCCCTGGGATTACAACCCCCAACACAGCCTCTTGATAATACATGTGTATGAGGCCATAAAAAAAAATGGGTCAGTGTGATCCATTAAAAATGCAGCTCACAGGCAAAGCAGACTTTGTTGGATGGGTCTAAGTTACAAGCTTTATTTGTCTTCACTTTAAATCTGGAGGGCAAATGGAAGCAACACTTATGCATTTTGAGCATGATCTGTAATCTTAGTGATAGCTGGCCATCCTCTCTGCCATACAGTCAGGTAACAGATGGGGCAAGTGCTCAGTCATGAAACTCTAATCACATGTTTACATACAAACAGGCTGCCAGTATTTAATAGATGACATAGCAGTAAAATGTAAATAGCATTTTATTTGTAAGCACACTCCAAAAAAGGTAGTATAGCCATGCTGCCACACACCATGCTAATACACTTAAGATTTAGAGCAGGCAACATATTTTGTGACATGCGGCAATGGGTTGAACTAACTAACGTTTCATAAAGGGAACTGTCATCGAAACCCAATTGGTTCCAGTCTTAATTGTCAGGAGATGTCCAAATTAATTAATTAAATCGTGCTCGGGGAATCAACACAGAGACAGGTGATTCTCTATGATAATTCTCTTCCTCTTTATGGAGGTGAACAGGATTATAAAGGAAGATAATGGCTTTATGCCAGTTTACACATCACAGAATACATCACACAAAGCATGCAATACAATTGGTCAAAAGTAAATGGGTGTTCACACATGACCAGCATGTGGCTAGCACATGGACTTCCGGTATCCTCCATCTTGAATGCGTAATTAAGCATCAAACCACATAGGCTCTTCTTTGTCAGTAGACCTTGAAATGTTTCATGAGATATTTTTAATAAGGTGTAATGGAATTGCCAGTTGAGCAATTCCCCAGTGCTGCTGCAGAAAACAAGGGAAGAAGGGAATGACAGAGACAGTGTCCTAAACTCGACCCAGCCCCTGTCCCTGCCTACTTGTTTCACTGTCCTAATGACAAGAACAACTTGGCGGTGATCCCTACACTGAATAAGTGTAACACAGAACAAGACAAGACAAACAACACAGAAGAGGAGTCAGCAAGCCAAGGGTCAAAGTCTGAGAGACAAAGCAGTACCAAATTGAAATCGTAAGAGTAGTCACAAGGGAAGCCAAAGGTCAGAAATCAGAATACAATAATAACAGAAAGAGGAGCTAGTAGTGACGAAGTCTCAGGACAGAATCACAATAGCCAGCAAACCTGTGTGGGCTGATGACCTGTATATGGGAAGTCCAGGACCTGCCCCAGACTTTATTGGTAGACAGGCTGTCAATCACACAGGCAAGGTTAAGATTAACTGTTAGAGGAGCAGGGAGAAACAAGGTGCAGGAGACGGGTATGGCTGAAATTCAATTACATAGAAGAAATACTAGGGCCGTGTTCAGACTGAGCAACAAGAACCTTAACCACGGAATCAAACTGAACATGCCTCCTGCACCACAGCGTGTGAGCGGAGGGTGGCGCAGAGACCTGAACAGGCAGAGATGTTACAGTACCCCCCCCATTTATGAGGGGCCACCGGACCCTCACCAGACAAACCAGTTTTAGAAGTTTTACTATTTTCTCTGCCTTAAATTCTAGATCTCTAGAACAGGTGCTGGTGGACCAGGCAACGTTTTTTATTCACCTGGCGTTTCCAACCTTTAGTAACCGAGACTGTCTCCTCATTGACACAATCTAAGGTGTGCAAAGCAATACGGTGGGATGAGCACTGATCTCCCCATTTTACCAACTCCCTTTTACCCCAATCAAAAATAGGGTTTTGGAGATTCAACCAGGGGAGCCCCAAAATAATATTGGAAGACAGATGCTCCATAACAAAAAAGCTTATGACTTCCGAATGTGCCGAGCCCACATGCAAAGTATTAAGGGGTTCTTGAATCGGACCTTACCCCTGGCCAGTGGGGCAAAATCTGCCCCAGTAACCATCAGAGAAGTGTCGAGTGGCAAACGCTCAATGCCTAAAGCTGAGATAAACAAAATTTGACAAAGTTTTGCCTCAGACCCAGAGTCAACTAAAGCCTGGCCAGAAACAGATCTGTCCCCAGAGGACAGAGACACAGATAACATCATCTTATTGTTATTTTCGGCAAATACCTGGTTGCCTGAGTGGTTCTTCCGACTACCACTCAGGCACCGAAGTTTTTCCGCTGGTGTGCATGGTCTGATCGGGTAGTCTCAGATCATATGACCTGAAGTACCACAGTACAGGCAGAGGTTATTCTGGAGACGATGCTCTCATCGAGTTTTGGCGTCCATAGCTTCCAGTTGCATGGGTTCCTGACCAGTAGTGATGGGAGAAAAAGTAGATTTTTCAGGAGATAGAGAGGAAGGTACAGAAAACTTGGAGGAAACAGGCCCTACACTCTCTTTAAAATTTTCCCAAATTCTCCGGTCAATACATTCAGTCAAAGTCATGGCCTGGTCAAGAGTAGGGGGATATGGGTGACCAACCCAGACCTTCTTAACACGATCACATAGGCCTTGTTTAATGTGAGCCTTTAGAGACGACTCACACCAACCTGAAGTTACACTGCACTTGCGGAACTCTGAGCAATACTCCTTGACAGAGCGTTTGCCCTGCCGCATGGTGAGGAATTGCAATTCCGCAAGCCCAATGTGGTCTGGCTCAGCATAGATAGAGTCCAGGGACTTAAAAAAAAATTTCAAAATCAGACCACTCCTCAGCCCCAGGAGGGAGTTTAAGGGCCAAACTTGTGGATGCCCCTGTAGGAGGGATATAACTACTGCCACCATTTGGGCCTGGGATGTATTTGGATTCATCCGGAAATACAGGACACTCCCGAAAAGTCTCAAATTTTTCTCGGTCTCCCGAGAAATGATCCGGGAGTAACATTTTAACCCTGGGAAGGGAAGAAACAACCAGGGATGCAGTAGCCTCAGTAAAGGTATGAACCTGTTTAGCTAGCTCAGCTACCAGGCATGCCAAACCCTACAGCTTGGCTACAAGGTCCTGAATAGGATCAATGCTGATCCAGAGGGAAGCAATGGCAGAAGGTTATTTTGGCTGGCTATTCTGTAATGAAATTGCCAGTTGAGCAATTCCCCAGTGCTGCTGCAGAAAACATGCACATGGACTTCCGGTATCCGCCATCTTGAATGCGTAATTAAGCATCAAACCACATAGGCTCTTCTTTGTCAGTAGACCTTGAAATGTTTCATGAGATATTTTTAATAAGGTGTAATGGAATTGCCAGTTGAGCAATTCCCCAGTGCTGCTGCAGAAAACAAGGGAAGAAGGGAATGACAGAGACAGTGTCCTAAACTCGACCCAGCCCCTGTCCCTGCCTACTTGTCTTACTGTCCTAATGACAGGAACAACTTGGCGGCGATCCCTACTATGAATAAGTGTAACACAGAACAAGACAAGACAAACAACACAGAAGAGGAGTCAGCAAGCCAAGGGTCAAAGCCAGAGAGACAAAGCAGTACCAAATCGAAATCCTAAAGAGTAGTCATAAGGGAAGCCAAAGATCAGAATTCAGAATACAATAATAACAGAAAGAGGAGCTAGTAGGGACAAAGTCTCAGGACAGAATCACAGTAGTCAGCAAACCTATGTGGGCTGATGACCTGTATATGGGAAGTCCAGGACCTTCCCCAAACTTAATTGGTAGACAGGCTGTCAATCACACAGGCAAGGCTAAGATTAACTGTTAGAGGAGCAGAGAGAAACAAGGTGCAGGTGATGGGTGTGACTGAAATTCAATTACATAGAAGAAGTACTAGGACAGTGTTCAGACTGAGCAACAAGAACCTTAAGCACGGAATCAAACTGAACATGCCTCCTGCACCGCAGCGTGCGAGTGGAAGGTGCCGCAGAGACCCGAACAGGCAGAGATGCTACATAAGGCCTAGATCTTAGCTTTCTCCCAGAAAAAAGGGGAGTATGGGGAGGCAAGGGAGCAAGATGTATAATTGAACACTCTTATCTAATAACCTTGTCTATGTAGTGTGAGAAGAGCTTCTAAACAATAGGAAATTCTAATGAATAAACTTCTTCAGAAAATACTGCATTTATTCCCTTAAAGTGATAGACACAATATTCTTGATTATTCATTCTTAAGCCATTTTCTAATATTTTTCCACAAAAATTCCCACCTTTTGTAATATCAACACAATTGACTTCAACCACCTGTACATTCAGAACAAGTCTGCCGGTTTACACCAGATTCCAGATGGAGAGACAATTGTCCTGATAATCACAACATCAATTCCTCTCGCACTACTGGCCTGTAAGAAAATGCTCTTCTGATCTTACAAAAAACATATACATTGAATATTATCATATTTATGAACCGTATGAATATAATAACTATAGGCTGGAATATGTAATTTGTGATTTTTTTTTGCTGAAGGAGAAAATCCAGTAAATATATCCCACCAATGATGTGCAGTGAGATCCTGTAAGTCTAAGGCTAAATGTATCAATCGTCCTTGTCTTATAACAGCTTATTGTTTCACTGTTTGTATTGTAGCCCTTAGATGCTTAATTGGATATACACTTCCTCAGTGGGGTCATATTCACTTATATCTCCTTACAGGTAGTACATTTGGGCAGTGGCGTAACTAGGAATGGCTGGGCCCCAAGGCGAACATTTGACATGGGGCCCCCCCAAGCCGCCGCCCCCAACCCCCCCAAAGCCGCCGCCCCCAACCCCCCAAAACCGCCGCCCCCAACCCCCCCCCCACACACAAACCGCATTCCTGCGCACACTATTATGCCCCATAGTGGCCCCTGCACACGGTATTATGTCCCATAGTGGCCCCTGCACACGGTATTATGCCCCATAGTGGCCCCTGCACACAGTATTATGCCCCATAGTGGCCCCTGCACACGGTATTATGTCCCATAGTGGCCCCTGCACACAGTATTATGCCCCATAGTGGCCCCTGCACACGGTATTATGCCCCATAGTGGCCCCTGCACACGGTATTATGCCCCATAGTGGCCCCTGCACACGGTATTATGTCCCATAGTGGCCCCTGCACACGGTATTATGCCCCATAGTGGCCCCTGCACACGGTATTATGTCCCATAGTGGCCCCTGCACACGGTATTATGCCCCATAGTGGCCCCTGCACACGGTATTATGCCCCATAGTGGCCCCTGGACACGGTATTATGCAGCATAGTGGCACCTGCACACAATATTATGCCCCATAGTGGCCCCTGCACACAGTAGTTTGCCCCATAGTGGCCCCAGCACACAGCAGTTTGCCCCATAGTGGCCCCGACACACAGTAGTTTGCCCCATAGTGGCCCCTGCACGCAGTAGTTTGGCCCATAGTGGCCCCTGCACACAGTAGTTTGCCCCATAGTGGCCCCTGCACGCAGTAGTTTGCCCCATAGTAGCCCCTGCACACAGTAGTTTGCCCCATAGTAGCCCCTGCACACAGTAGTTTGCCCCATAGTGGCCCCTGCACACAGTAGTTTGCCCCATAGTAGCCCCTGCAAACAGTAGTTTGCCCCATAGTAGCCCCTGCACACAGTAGTTTGCCTCATAGTGGCCCCTCACACAGTAGTTTGCCCCATAGTGGCCCCTGCATACAGTATTATGCCCCATAGTGGACCACCCATGAACGATTATTATACTCTGGGGTCTTTTCCGACCCCAGAGTATAATGATCGGAGACCCAGGGGAGGATAGAAACATAAACAACACTGCAACTTACCTCTTCCTCGCTCCGGTGCACTCCCGTGCGCTACTTCGGCCATCTTCAATGTCGGACCGGATCTAGCGCGATCCAGGCCAGCGTCGCGACGCATAATGACGTCGGCTGACGTCTGGGACGTCACCAAACAGGCCCGAAGCCTGCGGAGCGGCGGAGAGGTGAGTTACAGTGTTTTTTATGTTCACTCACCTCCCCTGGGCCCCCGATCGTTATACTCCGGGGTCTCAAAAGACCCCGGAGTATAACGATAGCAGTGATTGTGGGGTTCGCGGTAGCGACTGCCACAGGGCTCCGGGCCCCGTAATGTTCCGGGCCCTGTGGCAGTCGCTACCACTGCTACCCCGGTAGTTACGCCCCTGCATTTGGGGGGGTGGGGGGAGGGAGAAGAAGTCCCATCCTATGCATGAGACCGTGATTGCGCTGGGCAGTACTGTCAGTGACCGACTGCTCCACCCTAAGTGTGAGAAGGACCGCTATCGGAAGTCTTTCCTTCCCACCGCGGTTAGGCTATACAACCAACACCGACCTAAGAGGAGATCAATACACACAGAGAACTGAAATATCTTTCTGCTTGTTATATCCCCCCCTCCCCCCTCCTCTGCTACTTCTTATCTGTCTGTCTACTATCAATGTAATGCCTCTCACCTTGGAACATTCCTGTTCATGTTGTATTTGTATTTGCTTATCTTTGCTGCTGTAACACACTGAATTTCCCTATTGTGGGACTATTAAAGGACTATTATTATTATTATTATTTCTCTAAATACATATGATCAGTCTGTACATTGTATAGAAGCATAACAGGACTATGGGTGTAGATTGATGCAACAGCCTTTTAGGTTTTCTTCTCAGGATCCATATTCTCTAACAGTTTACTGTCCCATTTGTCTTTAAGAATGTCATCCAGTGGGGACACACCACCATGACAACAATGTTTTCCTTGTAGTTTCACAGCTGTACTGGTTGTCAACAGAACCTAGAAGGGACTGTCGAATCGAGGCCCTTCTCACATGTCTCTTTATCACCATCCAATTTTTGAGTTGTAACTTATAGGTTCCTTCCACTGACTCAGTATCTGGAGGGAAGGAGAAAACTCAAAAGTGTACATTAATCACATGTTTTTGGCAATCCATCACATAGTCAGTCAGCACACCATA
The DNA here is from genome assembly GCA_947044405.1 of Leptodactylus fallax. Classification (NCBI taxonomy): domain Eukaryota; kingdom Metazoa; phylum Chordata; class Amphibia; order Anura; family Leptodactylidae; genus Leptodactylus; species Leptodactylus fallax. The sequence goes on from CAMRHE010000349.1 coordinate 1,947,084, forward strand.
CTACATCTGGAACAATTGTGAAAAATACAATGCAAATCAAATTGGTTGAGGCCAATTCTTCTGTCAGGATTGTACCTGACAGAAAATACAAATACAAGTGACAAGTGATAAATACTCCCCACTACTCTGAAGATGGTATGTGGTATGGAACACTTGCTGTATCCCCACGGCCTCCATTATTTCTCTCATTACCTGTCCTGTATAGTAAGTTCCATTATCACTTTGATGGTCTCTGGGATCCCATACCGGCACACTACTTCTTTTCATTAGCTTATCTGTAGTTCCTTTTGTGGTGGCTTTCTGCACCAGAAATGCCTCAGGCCATCCTGAAAAGAGATTAATACACACAAGCATGTACGTAGTCATACCTTCCCAACTTTGGTAACTGTATATAGTTAACCAACAATCTCTGAAACAGGTATAAGGGCTTTGGGGTGTGCTTCTGAAAAACCTTTTACTTTTTGGCCTACATTGTGTTTGACACATGTTATGCAGGCTTACACGTATCTGACTGCAGTAATGCTAAAACCTGCAGCTACCCATCACTTGTTCACCAGGTCACACATGGCTATTTTTGAGCTGCTTGCGCCATCATGGGGGACAATGCTCTCGATAACCATACTCTCTTACCACTGGCCATCAGGACTTGTTCATCCTCCTTGCTGTTTCCAAATCTTCTTTTCTTCTGGGCCGTTTTGGTCCTGCAGTGTTTTTAGAATCTGAAAAGGAAGCTGAGAGTTTTGGTCCAGTATAGTGACCCCCTGTGTTGAGGCATGTTCCCTAGGCTTCTTTGCAGCTAGTTTGGTGTCAGCATCTGCCCACATGTTACCTCTACTTTCCTTTGTATCAGCCATGGTGTGTGCTTTGACTTTGACTATACCCACCTAGTGGGTGAGTGAGTGCTTTTTTGGTGTTTTACCTCGTGTTCAGGGACCATGGCATAGAATATTGGTGTAGAATATACCATCCTTCCCAAATCGAGAGCCATCTATAAAAGAGCTCAAAATCAGGGTTAGCAATAGGTTCATCATTTACATGACCAAACTCAACAGTTTCTTGTGGCATACAATCATGATGTTCTATATTATCAGAAGAAAATACTTGTGTGGATAAGTTGTCTGACTCTCCTTTCTCCCCCCTGAACCTATTGGTAACAGGTTAAAAGGGATTTTTAGTGGCGTGCAGCATGCAAAGGTGACACTAGGAGGCATAAATAAGGCACACTGTAGTCTGAGTTGTCTTCATGTTCTACATTTCCAAACCTTGCTATGAACAATCTTCATGTATTAAATTACTTTGCGTTCTGAGGAAGAGATTACTAGAAACCACTACTCAAGGGAAAAGCAAGACAATCCACCAGTGTGCTTTCTCTTATCATGCAAGCAGCCCACACATAGCTGCACACTTTGCGACTCTCCACTTCTCCCACAGTAATCCCAAGTAAATTCAGTTCTCTACAATTTCTACACATTCCAAAATTACAAACAATTCAGTGAGGTTAGTAAATGCTCAGAATATATCAGCAAAGAGAGCAGAAGCCTTAAATAGTCGATTTCCTGTTCACATAACAAAAATTATACACAAAAGACAATACAGCATAGCAGATATGTGAGTGACTTCTAATTCACTTAGTCAGCGCTGAAGCACAAGAATTTGTCTCTTTTTTTTTTTTTTTTTTTTAAAAACAGTGTCACATGACAGTCTTTTGATTAAACAACATACACATACATGTTCACAAATCTGGGACACCTTATTCATTTTCTAAGTCTTCATGACAGTCTTTATACAATGGGGGACAGTCCTGATTTATTGGGGCATGGTTCATAACAAAAGAACACAAAATGTAACTGGTTTTACTGTCTACATCTAAGGCAGGTCCAGCCTGTTGATCACCCATACGGTGAGGGTATTTAGACTAAAGATGATGCCGAAGTGCTAGCGCTACACCCTTCCTCCTGTATACCATAACAAACACTGATACCAAATCCTTTTTGCTTTCTCAATGGACTTAAATCAACCCTTGTGCACTTTCTTGGGCAGTTTCAACCAACACATTACTTTGTTTGATAACCATCCTTTATGTGTATATTAACATATTTCTCCATGTTTCATCATTCAAAGTTCCATCCTTTTGGCATCCTAAACTTAGGCTTACCAGACTTTATGAACATTTTCCACACTACCCAGGCAAATTCTCCATGATTTGCCTAACTTGTGCCTCAAAACCTCACCTTCGGCACACTAAGTGTTAATCAAGTTCATGTCTGTCTTGAACCCTATGGCCCACAGAGGGTTAATTGAGTGCAGCTTCTTGTTTAGAACCTGGAAAGATATATCCCGGGCACACACTGTAGACCCGGGTTGCTACATTCTCCTCCACCACAATTTGGAGAAGACGTGTGGTGGGGCAACCTATCTTCCCAACTTTCCACATGATCCAGCACATTACAAACCAAATGGGATGCATGCCATAAACACAGCACAAAATCTCTTATTGGTGTGGTTATACACTACTGAGACAAAGAGAAGTTGCGATTAGTATAATTAAAATAACATGATTGGGTATAAAGATATAACATAAGTTTTAACACATAACTATTGGATAAAACATGAAGAGGAAGTTTCATAACATGATAGATAACAGTTTTCAGTAAAGGAGGGAGGGGGCGAGCTCTGGGCAATGCCCGAGAATGGAATGTAAGATGGAGACAGACACAAGCTGCATCCCTCACATTTCCCACCTTTTGAAAATGATATAACCCATACTCAGGGTACACTAGGAGCTGCTAGTCAGATCCTGAGGACTATTCCAGAAACTTCACCTCATTCCCCATGGATATGTTTATACCACTTACACACCTATCGGTCTAACACCCTTAGAGGCATGTCTTCACCGTCATGTTTGGCAGTATAACCAACCACCATAGTCCCACTGTCCCAGCTTTGTATTTCTTTCTAGCGAGTTTTTTTACAAGCCACATTATGTAGATAATACATAAACACAGCAATAATATTCAGAGTATTCCCTGTAATATTCCAATAAAACATTTATCTAATCCCTTCATGCTTTGAATTCTTGCACTAGGAATTTTATTTTAGAATAAAAAAAAATTCTCAAATCCCAGCATGGGTTGTTCTGGCGACGGAGGGTTAGTGGGCCCCTCTCTAATCCTCATGACCATTTACACCCACGCAGTGGAGATCCAGAATCTTTCACTGTCATCTTTTTGCTCTTTTAGTGTATATGTTATTTCAGGTGGCAATAACAGGCAAAACAGTAAATTCACATAACATAGTACAAGACATAACTTCATATGTTTGAATATCTTCCTATACACATTGCCATTATACCTTATTTTTTTCATTTAATCATAGGTTAACCCTTTTATCCAAACATTTTCTTTTGGTCACAAACAGATACACACGTGGACAAAATTGTTGGTACCCCTCGTTTAATGAAAGAAAAACTTGCAATGGTCACAGAAATAACTTGAATCTGACAAAAGTAATAATATATAAAATTCTATGAAAATGAACAAATAAAAGTCAGACATTGCTTTTCAACCATGCTTCAGCAGAATTTTATTAAAAATAAAACTCATGAAACAGGCCTGGACAGAAATGATGGTACCGTTAACTTAATATTTTGTTGCACAACCTTTTGAGGCAATCACTGCAATCAAACGATTCCTGTAACTGTCAATGAGACTTCTGCACCTCTCAACAGGTATTTTGACCCACTCCTCATGAGCAAACTGCTCCAATTGTCTTGGGTTTGAAGGGTGCCTTTTCCAGATGGCATGTTTCAGCTCCTTCCAAAGATGCTCAATAGGATTTAGGTCAGCGCTCATAGAAGGCCAATAGTCCAATGTTTTCCTCTTAGCCATTCTTGGGTGTTTTTAGCTGTGTGTTTTGGGTCATTATCCTGTTGCAAGACCCATGACCTGCGACTGAGACCAAGCTTTCTGACACTGGGCAGCACATTTTTCTCTAGAATCCCTTGATAGTCTTGAGATTTCATTGTACCCTGCACAGATTCAAGACACCCTGTGCCAGATGCAGCAAAGCAGCCCCAGAACATAACAGAGTCTCCTCCATGTTTCACAGTAAGGACAGTGTTCTTTTCAAGATATTTTTCATTTTTCCATCTGTGAACATAGAGCTGATGTGCCTTGCCAAAAATTTCGATTTTTGTCTCATCTGTCCATAGCACATTCTCCCAGAAGCTTTATGGCTTGTCAACATGTAGTTTGGCAAATTCCATTCTGGCTTTTTTATGATTTGTTTTCAACAAATTCTCTCTTTGCACTATATCAGATTCTTTGAATATTTTGTTACGGTAAATAATATTTCACACAGATCTGGGAGGATTGTATCATAACGTCTTCACATGTAAAATGGATTATATTAAAAAATTATCCTGAGGAGGATGAAGTCCCCCCTCCATCCAGGTAAGGACTGGATAAAGTCCAGTTCGATTATTTGGTCCTGGTCATGCCCAGCCACAATTAAAGCATCTTTATCTTCAAAGGGGATTCTGTACCTCACAATTGGGACATATCCAATATGGTGGTGGATCATATTTCAACTCATGTTTTTCATATACAGGTGGGCGCCCAGAACAGTTACTGCTTCTCCCATTTTCCTGTGTCCAACTTGCCACCAGGGGGTATTCCAACACCTTTCATCAACTTACTCATGTTTTTAACCCTATCCTTTCCTTCTCTCTGTAACACAATATCTAGGGCTGTTTGTCACAAATCTTTCCTTGCTTTTTAAAGCTACCCATCCTTGCTTGAATACTCCAAAAAATATCCTAGGATCAAAACACACTCTGGCCAGAGAATTTTTCACAGCAAGGGGCTCTAGTACCTCATACAACCCAGTGGTAAAGGATATCACTGCATCAACCCTTTGTAACCCATAGTTATTGTACTAGAGTCCTTACAGGGGTTTCAGTGCCCAGTGGTACAGGTTTCACTCGATCCACCTTTGTAACCCACTTACTTCTATACCTCCTGTACCCGTAACTCTACCCTTCCAACAAAAACAACTTAGTGGTAAGGATATCACTCGATCCACCTTTTTAATCCACCGTTGTTACTCTTATAAGTATTGCTAACAAAAACAAACAGCCAAGTACCGTCACAGATACGGGTCTATTAGTCACTTCACTTTCCAAAGCTTTATCTCCAAAGTTTCAAAGGGAGTGGCAGACAGAAATATGAGTACACCAGAGTACATTTTACAATTGTATAGGCACACCATTTAAACAGTGAATGTGGCTGGTAAATTGGGATCTGGGAATCCTAATGCTTTTGAATATATTGCTGCCGTGCTGTGTGTGTGACAGATGGGAGATTTGTTTCTTGGCACTCAGTGCCTGTTTTACCGAGGGCTTTTCTGCAACACATCCTCCTGACAATTCAACAATTTCTGAGGGATACAGAATTCTTTTACGGACCAATCAATTTCCTTACTTAAAAAGGAACAGAAAATTAAAGCCAGCCATACACAATAGATTTCATAGTTATCCACTTGATGATGGGATTATTTGTACAAACTCCCACGCCATAAACATTAACAATTAAACTGCCAAATTGGGGGGGGGGGGGTATAGGTTAATTGTTGAAAATGAACAAAAAAAAAAAGAAAGCAAGTTGACTGATGACCGGCCAAAAGCAGGAAGTCAAGCCAAACATTGATATTTTTTGACAACAGCCGGCCCAAATTTCAAGCATGGCTCATCTGTTTTTGGCAGACTAAAGCCTATATGTCAGATTTCTGGCTATTTTTGGGCCACAATGGATGAAGCCATTTTCAGCTGATGTAAATCTAATGTGTATAGCCAGCTGTAGAAACATGGTACATGGAAACATGAGCACAAGCACCCACATTAAAACAATACAAGATATCACAAAAATATAACACCAATTATAAAATGTGTCAATTCTAGGGATGGGCTAACCAGTCCTTAACAATCCAGGTCTCCTACAAATTTTCCAAAAATGTTGGAATTGACACCAAAAATTTGGTGTTTGCACCCACGAACCAATATCCACATTCTCTATTGCCATCCTGAATGATGTCAGTGGCCGAGAGGGATCACTGAGGCCTGTGATTGGGCCTCATCAATCCCATGAGGTGCACCAACATCATGAAAAGACTCCAGAGTATAATAGTAGCAGAAGCCAATAATCTTGGCTTTAAAATAAGACCAAGGATGTGCTTGCAGCCCCAGTAGAATCATAGTTATCACTGGTTGAAGTGAGAGCTGCATATACTTAGGCGGAACATGTGCTCCTGACATTGGGCAGGGAGAGGAGAAGGATTTCTCATTCTCCTGTTCCTGTGTCTTCATATGACCACAGGGGAGGGGGTAGCTGTTATGAAGCCATTACTTGTATATACTATAAGTGAATTGTATTGTTTATGTGTGTGTATATGTGTTGTTTAAGATGTATTCAAGAGTAAAGATATTGTTATCTTTCTGTGGTCACAGTAGAACTTCTCTGGTTTTGTCACTCATGGTCTGTGCACATAATTTCTTTGAAGTAAGACAAGACAGATGCGGGGGTTATAAATTACCAAATGCACAAACATCTTCCTGGAGAAGAGGTCCTGGGGAACCCAGCTTTAACTAGATCATGTGATTGTAAGGAAGAAACATTTCATCCCCCCACCTCATAAAGGGGGGATGCACTTACAAAGGAACATATGAACTAGATAGGAATCATGAATAGAGGGGCATTTCTAAAACATGAGCTAGGGCCTATGTTTACAAAAACTTTGTCACACTTTTGTAGTTAGTAGAGCTGGGTGATGGCCATCTGAGGTTCTTATAAGCTCCATGGAATCCAAAGGATCGTAGATTTTTCTGTTTTTCTTCCTTTTTTTTTTTTTTACAACAGTTTTGCTTGTCTATGTCAGCTTTTGTTTAGTCTCTTTTGTAAGAAATGAACCTTTTGTTATCAAAGCATTCACTTTATTGGACTTTATTGGTGGAAAGGTATGTTCTACGGATCCATTGCCTTTTAAAGTGTTTCTGTCTGCCTGCTGAGATTAATGAGCGTGTGTGTGTCCTGGATTCCTATTGTTCCTGAATGCTCAATTTTAAGTCTGAGTGAAAGGTGGTAAATATCAACAAAAAAATGGAAGGAGAACATCTAAAACTTAGCTTTTATTAAGGAACACAGTCCACTAAAAGTAAAATTATACTATGATGTGTATATGTAATCATGTGCAGCCACACATATGATACAATTACGCTGATAAACTATAACTGATAAACCTTATGGTCAACTATTTATTATAATGGCTAATAATTTTACCATCATCATACAGATCTGTGCATGCCCACAACGCTAAAATTAGCAGCAACTGTGACTCTTGATAGCTGTCACTATCTGCAGTCTATCCACACATGGGCACTATTAGATTATAAACATATATATATATATCTCCATGAAGAGATAGTATTGTATAACTAGTGCTTCTGTGTTTGTGAGTGACCCGCCCTGAATGAAGTGAAAGGTGAGTGCAAAATTAAGTGAGTGGAGTGAATTAACCCCTGACAGTCACACCCACATCATGTGCTAGGATGGTCCGAACGTGACAATACCATTGACTTTTGTTTATGATATCACCACCCATTAACAATCAGAAAACAAACTTGCCTGTCCCAATGCTGACCACAACACCTAAGCACCTAAAAATAGAATTTTTTTTTCCTTCTTAAAGAAAAAAATTAAAAAAAACACACAATTTGTATTGCCACATCCATAATGACTAATAAAAATAGTATGTTATTTATTCTACATAATAAACAACATAAACCTAAAATTCAGATGCTAGAATTGATGTTTTCTGTTCATTTCACCTCTCAAATACAAAAAGTAATAAAAATGAATCAAAAATCAAAAAGTCATATGCACTGTGAGAAGGTGACAGGCAGGGTGCTGGAATGTCGCAATATCTCCCCCAGGTTCCTCACCTATGTATGGTGATCATTAATCCAGTCCAGGTATTCCATATACTTCAGCCCAGGTGTGAGGGTTTAGCGCATTACTGGACCATAAAAGGGTGAGCCTGCACTTTTGGGCATACCCTGGGAGAGACAGGAGATGTCTGGGTCTGTGTGGTCTGGTGAGAAATACTTGTTAGTTGTTTATGTTTTGTTTTCCCGAGTGACTGGTAGCAAGCTACTCATATAGTGAGGGAAGTTTGTGTTTAGTTAGAGCTCAGCTGAGTAGGTTTGTGTTTGTATTATTGCATGAAGTTAAGGCTGTATTTTATTTGTTTATTTTTTCAAAATAAAAACACAGGGACAAAACCCTGTTTTCACCAGACGCTGAGTCCCTGTCTCTGACTTTTTGGATCCTCTCTGCTGCTGTTACCAAGATAATTTCCCACAATACCCCATTGTACCAATAAAAACTAAAATAGATCCTGCAAAAACTGTTTAGTGGATGTCCGCAATCTGTTTTATCAGATATTAATAAAAGTTATGTTTTACACATTTTTTTTTTTTTTTACACCATTTGATGCTGTGCCTGAATTTAATTATTGGGAATGGTATTTGAACACTCTGTGATTCATGATTTATACAGAGTGGCATGTGTCATAAAAAAATCTTTAAAAGAAATGGCAAAATTGCTTTTCTTTTTTCTCTCTGTACCTCACCCCACCGCAAAAAAAAAAAAAAAAAAAAAGTATTTAGTACATATACTGTATGTTCCCACCAAATATTCTTAAAACAGCTTGCCTGGAACTCCTAGTGGGGTTACATCCTCATTTATATCAGCTTCTGATGAACCTTGTGAATATTTTTTAACCCCTTAGCGACCCACGGCGTAATAGTACATCCTGAGTTGCATGACGATGTATGGAGAGAGCTCAGGAGCTGAGTTCTCTCCATACAGGGTGGATGCCGGCGGTATAATACAGCCAGGACCTGCCGCTAACAGCAGCAATCAGTGCCTGCACCAATTGCGGCTGTTAACCCTTTAGATATCGCGGTCAAACGAGACCGCGGCGTCTAAATTGCGCAGGCGCTGCCATTTTTCACCGATCGCCACCCTCCAGAACGTTATCGGAGGACGGGAATTGGTTACCATGACAGCCGGGAGCTTATTGAAGGCCTGTCATTACATTAAATCTATTACACGATGCCAGAGGCATTGTCTAATAGAAGTAAAGGCATTTTGCTATTCACTGCAATACAGTAGTATTGCAGTGAATACTATGAGCAATCAGACCCCCTAGGTTTCAAGGTCCCTAGGGGTTCTCATCATACAAGTAAAAGTAGAAAAATTTTTTTTTTTTAAAGTATAAAAAACCCCACAAAAGTTCAAATCACCCCCCTTTCCCTAGATCAGATATAAAAGTAAATAAACAAAAGTAAACATAAACACATTAGGTATCCCCGCGCTCCAAAATGCCCGAACTATTAATATATTAAAATATTTATCCAATACGGTGAACGGCGTAGCGGCGAAAAAAAAAATCAAAATGGTCAAATAGTGTTTTTTACAACACTTTGCCTCCTATAAAAAATTTAATAAAAAGTGATCAAACCATCAGATTTTTCCCCAAATGGTATCCATAAAAACATCATCTAGACCCGCATAAAAAGACGCCTTACCCAGCTCCATACATCTAAATATGAAAAACTTACAGGTGTCACAATATGGCGACACAAATTTTTTTTTCTATTTTGCAAAGTTTTTAATTTCTTAAAAGGTATCAAAACATTACAAATACTATATAAATTTGGTTTCGCTGTGTTCGTACTGACCTGCAGAATACAGGTAACATGTCATTTTTACCACACAGTGAACACTGTAAAAATTAAACCCATATGAAATTGGCGCAAATGCATTTTTTCTCCAATTGCATCTCATTCTGAATTTTTTTTTCTAGCTTCCCAGTACATTGCTCAGTATATTGAATGGCACCATTACAAAGTACAATTTGTTTCGCAAACAATAAGCCATCATGTGTCTCTGTGAACTGAGAAATGAAAAAGTTATGGCTCTTGAAATGTGGGGAGGGAAAAACGAAAATGCAAAAACGAAAAATGGCCGGGTCTTTAAGGGGTTAAGAAGAAAACGTGTTGAGTTATGAGTTTTGTATTTTGATAGGCTGTTTATATAGCCTAGGATTAATAGGAGTAAGAGGGCATTTACATATTGCGTTTTAAAGACCTTCATTCTTGTCTCTCCTATAGATTATCTTTTTAGGAGAGTACATGATAGCGGTTATACAGTGTTAGGTTAGATATAGGGGTAGTGTTCACAATGACACACCCCTTTAACACCAACACATGTTTTTTATATGTTGGATAGGGTTCTGTTAGTGAATCACACATACTTGGGGACTGCTCCTGGTACAATTTTATGTGGCATAGTTGTGGTACATGTCGATCCCAGGAGTGGGGGTAGACGTTATAATCTTGCCTGGTGGATCCTGTGACAGATACTACAGGGTCTCTGGGATACCTGGGGCTTAAAAAATACACCACGGGAGTGGATTTGGTGGGCTTTGTGCCTGTCACCACATTTGAGGAGTAGGCCACAGGTGGAGACATTATACTGTTACCATGTGATAGATACAGAACCCAGTATTGGTGTGAAACCAAGCAGTAGAACAGTTAGGCTAAGGCCCCACGTTTTGGAAATGCAGCTTTTTTTTATTGCTGATTTTGTTACGTTTTTTTGAGCCAAAGCCAAGAATGTCTGCAAAAGGAATGGGAAATATATAGGAAATTCTTATACTTCTACCTTCTGCTCAATCCACTCTTGGCTTTGGCTCAAAAAAAAAACACAGAAAAATCTGCAACAAAAAAAGCAGTGTTTCTGCAACGTGGGGCCTCAGCCTTAGGTAGGGGAGAGAGATCCAACTGTAGATCCTCCTTGGCATGCTGGGACATTCTTTTCACTAACAGTTACCCTAGGATTTGTGTTTAGTGGACATCCGTAATCTTTTTTATCAGATATTAATCAAAGTTAGGTTTCACACATTTTTTTTTTTTTCAACACAATTTGATGCTGCGACTGATTTAATTATTGGGAAAGAAATAGAATCCTCTGTGAATCATGATTTATACAAAATGGCATGTGCCATAAAAAAATCTTTAAAAGAAATGGCAAAAAAAAAAAAAGTATTTAGTACATATACAGTATGTTCCCACCAAATACAAAGCCTCTTAAAGCTACACTGAAATAAAATCTAAAAAGTTATGAATGCTAAAATAAATTAGATTGTTAAAGGGTTAAAATGCACAAAAGGCATCAGAATGATGTGCCAACAATATTTATTTGAGCCATAAATTCAAAATCTGTAATAAAAAGTGACGTTTTCAGGAGGGTTTTTGCCATTTTAATGTGGCTGTTCAAGTTTAAAGGAAAATCTGATTTTCATTTCCCTTGGAACCAAAAGTATCTTTTTCATAGTATTTCTATTCCCTTTTAATAAGTTTTTTTTTTTTCTTCACACAAGAAAGAGTAGGAAACATTCTTTTCCTTTGAAAGAAAGTATTTCACCAGGATTTATTTTTGCTGCAAACCCTGCAAAGAAGGCACATGAGAATCAGGACGATTATTTATTTTTGTTCTTGATTTATATTAACTATATGATTTAGACTAATTGCTATGGAAAAAACATGTTTGCACAGCCCCTCAACTGAAACAGAGTTAGGATCACATGAAATAGAGAGTGTTTTACTCTTGGTAATTGGTGCCTCCATTGACAAGATATTGTTTTTGTGAATATGCAACTATGCAATAAAGCCATTGCCGCTGCTCCAAAGAGGTAAGCAGTAACACCTTCCTTGCTTTAAAGAGCTAATTTACATATTCACAAAAACAGTAATATCTTGGCAAGAGTGAAACAGTGTTTGATTCAGTGGACCCTAACCTATATGCAAGGTTGTGTTGATATACTGAGTTCTAGTGATAGACTCTCTTTAGCTGATAAACCAGAAATCAATTTACCTTGAACAGTTTTTGGTTCTTTCATGTCCTTAATATTAATACTGTTGCATATATAGCTTCGAGAAGCCAAAGTCCTCAGACAAAAAAACAACTTTGTTAAAGGGAGTCTATCATTTGATTTAAGCAAATTTCACTAATGACCTGTTGGAATAGCCTTTAGAAAGTCTATTCTAGCCTTACCTTTCTTCATCTCTTCTTCAACTGGGTTTTTGAAAAAAAACACTTTTTTTCTTAGATGCAAATGCTGTGCACAGAGCACAGGGGGCGATCCCACAGCATCCCAGAAGGGCTTTATTGCCACACACTGCCACCCAATATGCAGAGGTGTCCCCCTCTTGGATCCACAGTGCAAACACAAATCTGGCACATCTGGATAAAACCTATGGACAGCAGTACTAGTGGGTCAGTAGCTTAAAGTTCTTCTCTTGAGCGCTGCATGGCATTGGCAACTTGTGGGCAAACATAAGTGATCTGTCCCAGTCAGCAGGAGAGAGGCTCTTCTGTGAGTTGCGATCCCATGAGTGGACATAGGAAGGGTTGCCCAACAATGCATCTCGGAAGAGCAAACTATAGAGCAGAGAGATGGCTCGCAGGGGGTGGGTCTCCATCTTTGTGAGGACATCTTCCTACTCTGTGGGGCTAGAGGAGGGCAGTGGGGCCAGAGAAAACCTTTGAAGGAAAGTGAGATGTTGCTTACTTTCCAACCAGGACAGGGGGGTTTTCAGGGCAAGATGCCTACAACTGCTGAAGGAGGGAAGAGGTGTGCCGAGCTGCCTGGTGGAAACATCGGGTGGCAAAAACACCGAAAAAGGAGACTCAGAGGGCCCTGTACCCTTGTGATCATCTCTCTATGGACCGCCGAGTCGCAGACCATAACAAAATGGGCGGACAAGAAATTATGTTTAATTAGTTTTGAACGGCAAGGGGCTGGGATCCAGGGAAGAGAGAGGAAATGGGCCAACAGTAGTTCTGCCTCGATAGTCACCTGTGTTTGTCTAAGCCACTATAACACGAGTCAAACAGTAGAAGTAAGACCTTGGCAGTGTAGTATATTTTGGGGTGTAGGAGGCCAGTGCCCCTGTTGCATTTGTGCCATGTCAGCATCCTAAATTTAACCCTACGTCAGGCCGAGCCCCAAAAGAACTTCCCAAAGACGAGCAACGAAGGATTGTGGAAGACGGATGGGCAGAGCCTGAAACACAGAGGAGTCTGGGGACAATATCCATTTTCAAGGCATTAATCCGGCCAAACCAGGACAATCTGAGGGCGTCGTATTTCCTCAAGTCCGTCGAGATTGTCTCTATCAATGGGAGGAAATTAAGATGGAAGAGTCGGGAGGGATCCAAGGGCATCTGAATCCCTATGTATTTGATTGAGGTGGTTTGCTATCTTAAGGGAAAGTGGTCAGTTAGATCAGGTTGACCTTAAAATTACTCAGATTTCCAAAATGATGGAACTTTTTCAAGATCAACGGAAACGAAACACGTGGCTAAGTGATGTAGAAGAGTAGATCATTAGCATGTAGTCCACTTTGACCTTTCTGCTTCCCAGCTGGATACTGTGTGCACTTGGATAAGCCCGCAGGACAACCACCAGGTGTTCTATCACAAGTGTGCACAAAAGGGGAGACAGGGGACACCCTTGCCTGGTCCAATTTCGAACCAGTAAGGGCTCAGATAAGATCCCGTTGGGTCTCACTCAGGCCGAGGTATCTCCAGATAAGGAGAGAATTTTTCCTAGATAGATGGGACCTATGCCCACCTGAACAAGCAGCCCACAGTAAGCCCCAGTGCATACGGTCAAAGGCCTTCTCTGCCTTGTCAGACAGTTGGATATTAAAATAAAGAATAAACATGGAAAAGTAAAAAAAAATAAAATAAAAAACATAAAAAGAAAACCCTATTTATCATAAAAAAGACAAAAGATTATTTGAATAACCCAAAGGAAAAAAAAAAACGTTATAGCCCTCACAATTACATGTACGAAAATAACAAAAATGTGTCTGGTCCTGAGCCAGAGAAAATTGCCCAGTCCTGAACTGGTTAAAGAGAAACAGCCTGTTTTCATGAAATATATTATTATTATTATTGTTTATTTAAGCTGTTATAACCTCTCTATTAAAGAAACCCTCCCTTGACCCGTCCTGTGCTGCTAACTATCGACCTGTATCTAACCTCCCTTTCATCTCCAAAGTCTTGGAACGCTTGGTCTATTCTCGTTTGATCCGCTATCTTTCTACTAACTCTCTTCTTGACCCCTTACAATCTGGCTTCCACACTCTGCACTCTACTGAAACGGCCCTCACAAAAGTCTCCAATGATCTCCTGAAGGCTAAATCCAAAGGTGACTTCTCTCTTCTCATTCTTCTAGATCTCTCAGCAGCATTTGACACTATTGACCATCAACTCCTCCTCACTATGCTCCACTCTGTTGGCCTCACGGACACCGCACTCTCCTGGTTCTCCTCTTATCTCTCTGACCGCACTTTCAGTGTATCATTTGCGGGCTGTTTCTTCCCCCTCTTCGGCTTGCCGTTGGGGTTCCTCAGGGCTCGGTCAAAGGCCCCCTGCTCTTCTCTCTCTACACAGCCCCTGTTGGACAAACCATCACCAGATTTGGCTTCGGGTGGCATCTTTATGCTGATGACACCCAATTATATATGTCATCCCGTGACATCACCCCTGCACTAATGCAGAACACCAGTGACTGTCTCTGTCTTCGCTCTATCTGAAACTGAATCTCTCAAAGACTGAACTACTGCTGTTTCCACCATCTAATAGATCTGTCCCTGATTGCAGTCTCCGGCCTTACCATAACTCCTAGGCAGTATGCCCGCTGCCTCGGGGTTATTTTTGACTCAGACCTTTCCTTCACCTCCCATATCCAATCACTCGCACGCTCATGTCATCTCCACCTCAAAAACATCTCCAGAATCCATCCTTTCCTTACCACAGATACACTAAAGACACTTATTGTTGCCCTGATTCACTCTCGCCTTGACTACTGTAAGTCCTTACTAATCAGTCTTCCCCTTACTAAACTCTCCCCTCTACAATCTATTCTGAATGCGGCGGCCAGGCTTATCTATCAGTCTAGTTCTGTTCTGTGTTAAATGTATTTATGTGCAGCTTTTCCCTTATATGTTTCCCCCTGCAGTGTTCAGACCCAGACTTGGTTCAGCCCTGAGCCAGGATCAGAGCATCGCTGGCTCAGGTGTCCTTATAGGACAAGTAAAAAATGTAGAAAAAAGTAAAAAAGAAATAAAGTGTGTAAAAAAAAAAAATTAATAAAGTTATAAAGCCCCCAAAAATCCCTTTTCCTATATAAAATGAATTATATAAAAAAAAAACTAAAAATTAATACAACTGTACAATAAAACTGAAACAATATTTAACATACACGGTGAACGTCTAAAAAAAAAAAACGGGAAAAAAACGCTGGAAGTAATGATTTTTTACTATCTCGCTTACAAAAAAATGCTATAAAAAGTGATCAAAAACTCATATGTACCTCAAAACAATACCAATAAAAAGCGCATGTCCTCCCGCAAAAAATACACCCTAATCCAAGTCTTTCAACCGAAAAATGTTACGCATCTCAAAAGATGGTGATGCAAAAACAATTGATTTATTTCCACAAATGGGTTTTTGTTCTGCAGAATTAGTAACGCATAAAAAAACAATATAAATGAGGTATCGCCATAATCGTACCGACCCGCAGAATAAAGGTAACATGTTACTTATGCTGTACGCCACACGGCAAAAAAATTAAATGGTAAAAACCAATTCCAGAATTGATGTTTTTTTTAATCCACCTAGAAAGAGTTAATATAATTTATTCAATAAGTTATAGACACCCCAAAAAATGGTGTCATTAAAAAACTGTATATCATACCGCAAAAAATCAGCCCTCATATGGCTACATCATCATAAAAATAAAGAAAATATAGCTTGTACAATGTGAAGACAAAAATCGCCAAATCATTAGAACATAACTGGCTGCGGCAGGAAGGGAATGTATAAGCTGTGCGAGCCTATATCAGGGTACAAACCAGATTTAGAGCTTACGAGGGATAATAAACCAGAAGTGACCCCAGAGTGACCTCCCCAATCATAGGAGCTACTGGGGATATAGTAGGGAATTTCGTGTTCCCCATGTACTCCGCATAGCTTACATATTCACTCTTCACCATGCGCTGTGCATTCACATCTGGGACACTAATGCTTATTACACCCCCTGATAAATTCTTTGAGGGGTGCAGTTTTCAAAATGGGGTCACTCCCTAGGAGATTCCACTTTTCTGGTACATTAGAGGCTCTGCAAACATGACATGGCGTCCAGATAGGAAACATCTGAATCTGCACTCCAAAACCCACATTGCGTTCCTTCCCTTTTGTGCCCTGCTGTGTGCCCAAACTGCATGTATAAACTGCTGTTTGGGCACAGCCGGGCACAGAAGGGAAGGAGCGCTATTTGGTTTTTGGCGCACAGATTTATACAGTTTAGCTTTTGGACGTCATGACACTTTTGCAGAGCTCCTGAAATGCCAGTAAAGTGGAATCCCCTGACATGTGACCCTATTTTGGAAACTGCACCCCTGAAGGAATTTATCCATTTTTAACCTCCAAGTGTTGCTATAATTTATTTTCCAGAAATGAATACGCAGCTGATTGTGAAAGGTGAAAATGGCAATTTTTCCAGGAATATGTAATTTCAATGCATAATACATTGTGCTCAGCTTGTATCAGATATGTTGCGCCCGGGATACCCACTTAACAGTTTTTAGAGTGTTTGTGCCTGCTGACATAAGCTGGGCACAAAATATTGGGCACTGAAATGGCATATCTATGGAAAAATTGCAATTTTCCCTTTTCATTATCAGCTGCGCATTCATTTATTGAAATTAAATTAATGCAACACTTACAGTAAGGGTTAAGAATGCTCGCTACCTCACTTGATAAATCCCTTCAGGGGTGTAGTTCCCAAAATGGGGTCACAAGTCTGTGGATTCCACTTTACTGGCAATTCAGAGGCTCTTCAAAAGTGGCATGGTGTCCAAAAACCAAACTGTGCTTCAAAAACCAAAATAGCGCTCCTTCCCTTCTGTGCCCAAGCAGCAGTTTATACCCACATATGACATTACTGTAAGTACGTTATCCTGGGTACACCAGTGTCATACTTGTGGGCGTAAACTGAAGTTTGGATACACAGCAGGGGGCAGATGTGAAGGAGCGCTATGTGGCTTTTGGAGCATAGATTTAGATTGTTGGATTTTGGACACCATGTCAAATTGGCAAAGACCCTAAAATTGCCCCTACAAAATGGGGTCACTTCTTGGGGAATTCCAATTTACTGGCACCTCTGCAAAAACAACATGGCATCCAGAAAGTCCCTCTAGATCTGTACTCCAAAAGCTAAAAAGTGCAGTGCTCCTTCCCTTCTGAGCCCTGCTGTGTGCCCAGGCAGCAGTTTACACCCACATATATCATTTTTTTTTTGTACCCGGGATAGCCAACTCAATAGTTTTAGGAGTGCATGTCTTTGATGCCACAAAGTGGGTACAACGTATTGGGCACCAAAATGGCATATTTATTTAAAATTGTCAATTTTCACTTTGTACATTAATTTTTGGGAAGCATTTTAGGCTCAAAATGATAATACCCCTTGATACATTCCTTGAGGGGTGTAGTTTCTAAAATTGGGTCACTTTTGAGGGGTTTACATTGTATTGGTACTTAAGGGGCTCTGCAAATGCGACTGGCCACAGTCTGACCTTCACACGGGCCCAGGTGAGGAAGGAGATGAAAAAGATCAAGGCGAGGAAAGCCGCAGGGCCAGATGACATCAGTGCAAGGCTAATTAAGACTTGCGGGGACCAGCTGTGTGGTATAATTACATATATGTATAATATGAGCCTGAGGCAGGAAATAGTCCCTGAATTATGGAAATCTTCTTGTGTGGTACCAATTCCAAAGAAACCCCACCCTATGGACCTCAACGACTACAGTGTGAACCGAGAGCAAGGCAGGTGGTTTGGTCTCCGCAACCAGAAATGAACGCACACGCGGTAGTTCAAGAAAAGAATATATATTTACTATAAGTTAATAAAGGCTATTTGAAGGTAAAATGACAGGGATAAAGACAAGCAAAATATACAATATAGCATGAACAATTTCAAGGCAAATTCTGCAATGGTTTCTACTTTTACTCTGTCCAGTTCTGCAGTATGGACACTGAATGAACAATATACTCAAAACTATCCCTAACTGACCCTGACATCACATTTGGGTGCACCCCCTTTTCCCCAGTGGTCCAGGTGGACCGCTTACAGTCTGTAGAAGCGCGCGGTGGGGCCCAAAGTCGTTCCTTTCTTTTTATAGCGAAACGTCCTCTCCTCACGGTTATCAGGATCTTGGGAGAAATGAAGTCCTCTTTAACAGGGAAACCCAATGAATGCAATGTAATCCAACAGCAGATTCCACTCAGCACACTGACAGTCCTGCCGAATCCATACACTGAGCTGGGATGTAAGCCGGGGTTTAGCAGGTGCTGTCCAGTACATCAACAGCACTGCGAGTCTCTATCTGTGGTATCCATATACACAGTCACAATGTCAGTCTCACTGATCAGCCACTGAGCACAGTTACTTTCACGTGGACTCACTAGTCCTGTTGTCTCTTTACACTCTGTTTGTCTCTGGACCAAGATACAGCTTAGCTGTACAGAAAAATCTCCACACCAGTTCAATACAACACTTGCTAAGATGGCTGCTGCTCTCTGTCTCGTCACTTCCTGCTTCTCTGCTCACATTCTGTCTGCAGAACAGGCAAGCTGACATAAAAGGGGGGGAGTCACCCGCAGAATAAAGGTAACATGTTACTTATGCTGTACGCCACACGGCAAAAAAATTAAACGGTAAAAACCAATTCCAGAATTGATGTTTTTTTTAATCCACCTAGAAAGAGTTAATATAATTTATTCAATAAGTTATAGACACCCCAAAAAATGGTGTCATTAAAAAACTGTATATCATACCGCAAAAAATCAGCCCTCATATGGCTACATCATCATAAAAATAAAGAAAATATAGCTTGTACAATGTGAAGACAAAAATCGCCAAATCATTAGAACATAACTGGCTGCGGCAGGAAGGGAATGTATAAGCTGTGCGAGCCTATATCAGGGTACAAACCAGATTTAGAGCTTACGAGGGATAATAAACCAGAAGTGACCCCAGAGTGACCTCCCCAATCATAGGAGCTACTGGGGATATAGTAGGGAATTTCGTGTTCCCCATGTACTCCGCATAGCTTACATATTCACTCTTCACCATGCGCTGTGCATTCACATCTGGGACACTAATGCTTATTACACCCCCTGATAAATTCTTTGAGGGGTGCAGTTTTCAAAATGGGGTCACTCCCTAGGAGATTCCACTTTTCTGGTACATTAGAGGCTCTGCAAACATGACATGGCGTCCAGATAGGAAACATCTGAATCTGCACTCCAAAACCCACATTGCGTTCCTTCCCTTTTGTGCCCTGCTGTGTGCCCAAACTGCATGTATAAACTGCTGTTTGGGCACAGCCGGGCACAGAAGGGAAGGAGCGCTATTTGGTTTTTGGCGCACAGATTTATACAGTTTAGCTTTTGGACGTCATGACACTTTTGCAGAGCTCCTGAAATGCCAGTAAAGTGGAATCCCCTGACATGTGACCCTATTTTGGAAACTGCACCCCTGAAGGAATTTATCCATTTTTAACCTCCAAGTGTTGCTATAATTTATTTTCCAGAAATGAATACGCAGCTGATTGTGAAAGGTGAAAATGGCAATTTTTCCAGGAATATGTAATTTCAATGCATAATACATTGTGCTCAGCTTGTATCAGATATGTTGCGCCCGGGATACCCACTTAACAGTTTTTAGAGTGTTTGTGCCTGCTGACATAAGCTGGGCACAAAATATTGGGCACTGAAATGGCATATCTATGGAAAAATTGCAATTTTCCCTTTTCATTATCAGCTGCGCATTCATTTATTGAAATTAAATTAATGCAACACTTACAGTAAGGGTTAAGAATGCTCGCTACCTCACTTGATAAATCCCTTCAGGGGTGTAGTTCCCAAAATGGGGTCACAAGTCTGTGGATTCCACTTTACTGGCAATTCAGAGGCTCTTCAAAAGTGGCATGGTGTCCAAAAACCAAACTGTGCTTCAAAAACCAAAATAGCGCTCCTTCCCTTCTGTGCCCAAGCAGCAGTTTATACCCACATATGACATTACTGTAAGTACGTTATCCTGGGTACACCAGTGTCATACTTGTGGGCGTAAACTGAAGTTTGGATACACAGCAGGGGGCAGATGTGAAGGAGCGCTATGTGGCTTTTGGAGCATAGATTTAGATTGTTGGATTTTGGACACCATGTCAAATTGGCAAAGACCCTAAAATTGCCCCTACAAAATGGGGTCACTTCTTGGGGAATTCCAATTTACTGGCACCTCTGCAAAAACAACATGGCATCCAGAAAGTCCCTCTAGATCTGTACTCCAAAAGCTAAAAAGTGCAGTGCTCCTTCCCTTCTGAGCCCTGCTGTGTGCCCAGGCAGCAGTTTACACCCACATATATCATTTTTTTTTTTGTACCCGGGATAGCCAACTCAATAGTTTTAGGAGTGCATGTCTTTGATGCCACAAAGTGGGTACAACGTATTGGGCACCAAAATGGCATATTTATTTAAAATTGTCAATTTTCACTTTGTACATTAATTTTTGGGAAGCATTTTAGGCTCAAAATGATAATACCCCTTGATACATTCCTTGAGGGGTGTAGTTTCTAAAATTGGGTCACTTTTGGGGGGTTTACATTGTATGGGTACTTAAGGGGCCCGGCGAATGGGCCGGGCCCCAGCCGGCCCCCCCCCCGGGCCCGGGGGGGGGGGGGGGGGAAAAAAGGAGGGGGGGGGGGGGGGGGGGGGGGGGGGGGCCGCGGGGGGGGGGGTAAAGAGGGGGGGGGGGGGGCGGGGGGGTGTTATAAAAAAAAAAAAATAAAATTTGGGGGGGGGGGGGGGGAAGGTCCTTGATTTTTTTTTTTGTGTTGTTTGTTTTCTGCTCCCACCCCCCCCCCCCCCCGGGGCCCGCCGCGAGCGGGGGGGGGGGGGGGGGGGGGGGGGGGGTGGGGGCCCGCGGGCACGAAAGGAGGGGCGGGGGGGAGAGAAAAAAAAAAAAATATAATAAAAATAAATAAAAAAAAGTTATATGAAGGAAAAAAGAGAGGGAAAAAAAAAAAAAAAAAAAAAAAAAAAGAATAAAAAAAATCAAAATAAATTTTAGGTTTTTTTTTTTCTTTTTTGCGTTCTGGTTTTGGGATGGGGGAAAGAAAAAAAAAAAAAAATTAAACCTTTCCCACCCTCGCCTGGGTTTTGGGTTGGGGGCCCCCCCCTGGGCGGGGGGGGGGGGGGGGCTGCTGTTGGGTGGGGGGGGGGGGGGGGTGGGGCCCAAAGTCGTTCCCTCAAACCCCTTTTATAGCGAAACGTCCTCTCCTCACGGTTATCAGGATCTTGGGAGAAATGAAGTCCTCTTTAACAGGGAAACCCAATGAATGCAATGTAATCCAACAGCAGATTCCACTCAGCACACTGACAGTCCTGCCGAATCCATACACTGAGCTGGGATGTAAGCCGGGGTTTAGCAGGTGCTGTCCAGTACATCAACAGCACTGCGAGTCTCTATCTGTGGTATCCATATACACAGTCACAATGTCAGTCTCACTGATCAGCCACTGAGCACAGTTACTTTCACGTGGACTCACTAGTCCTGTTGTCTCTTTACACTCTGTTTGTCTCTGGACCAAGATACAGCTTAGCTGTACAGAAAAATCTCCACACCAGTTCAATACAACACTTGCTAAGATGGCTGCTGCTCTCTGTCTCGTCACTTCCTGCTTCTCTGCTCACATTCTGTCTGCAGAACAGGCAAGCTGACATAAAAGGGGGGGAGTCACTCCAGCATCATGTCACAATTACAATGGCTGCTGTCTTAAAGGAACAGAATCACAGAAATACATTCAACATTAACAGTTTATACAGACAAATAAAGCTTAGGACAACATTGGCTGTCTCTTACATATTCCCCCCCACTTTAAGATTGGCAGTCCCTGCCTATGACTGTATATCCAGAGGGTTGTACTTTTATGCACAGGGTGGTAGTATACCGATGTATGGCAGGCCAAACAAACTCATCCTGCGCATACCGAACAGGGGGAATACCAGCATTTGGCCTAGTGGTCCGTCTGAGGACCGGTGGTATATTATGGGGTGCTGCAGCTATGGGCTGAGAAGGACCAGCGGATTCCGCACCAGAGGGGGCACAGGCCGGAGATACAGTAGTCACAGGTGGAACATCCCCAGGAGCAGGGATCGGCCAACAATCATCCTCCTCGTCTGAGGCCCATTCCGCACCTCCATTCTCTGACTGTGGGAGCTCATTCACATTGGCAAGCCCATCATGATTTGTCCCTTCAGAATGACACAGGCGCAACATATTTCGGTGAAGTACTCGAACACAATCAGTTCCTTCTTTCTGGACCTGGTACACTGGCCCATTCGCATACTTGCGGCCAACAACACGATACGGCAAAGCCTCCCATCGGCTTTCCAATTTCCCTTGGGGTTTCTTGACACGAACTAGCACCAGGTCGCCTGGTTGCAATGGTGCTTCTTGCACTGGGGTCTTATCAGGATGGGGATGTTCTTGCAGGCGCTGCCGCACCAATCGATGGATCGTCTCAAGTCTCTGCCGGTGCGCCCGCACCCAAGAGGTTGGATACCTCGGAGGGAACCCATCCACATCATCCAACTGTAATTCTCCTACACTTCGCCCAGACCGCCCAAAGAGAAGTGTATAAGGAGAGTACCCCGTTGTAGAATGGACCTGATTGTTATAGGCCCACACCATTTCAGACAAGAACTGAGGCCACTGTAACTTCTTGTCTTCCTCCAGAGTCCGCAGCATCTGTAGCAGAGTTCTGTTGAATCTTTCACAGGCCCCATTTCCCTGAGGGTGGTAGGGAGTCGTGTGCGACTTCTTTATCCCGTAGATACGTTGAACTTCTTTCATTATGTGTCCCTCAAAGCAGGCACCCTGGTCGGAGTGGATGCGTTTAGGGCACCCATATACTCGAATGAAATCTTGGCACAGAGCACGAGCTGCTGACTCAGCTGTCTGGTCCTTGGTGGCGGTTACCACCGCAAATTTGGTGAAGTGATCCACCATTACGAGGCAATACTGGTGTCCGCTATTGGATGTGCCCACCATTAGATAGTCTATCATGACGATTTCTAAAGGTTCCTGGGTCACAATGGTTTGCAGGGGAGCTCTCTGTTCTATTGCCTTATGGATCTCACAAGTTCGACAGCTGCGGCATACTTCTTCGACCATTTGACGAAGACCAGGGCAGTAAATCAGTCGCTGTAACCAACGAAAGGTCTTCTCATGACCAAAATGTCCATTCTTATTATGAGCCTCAACTGCCAACGAGCGAGCCAGTTCACTAGGCACCACAATTTGGTATCGAATGTCGATCTCAGAAGGTAAATAGACCTTTCGGCATAGCACTCCATTTTTCATCTCCAACTTTTCCCACTGACTCAGAACAGATAATATCTCACGTGTCAGTCATTCTCTTTCCTCTCTACAGGGCTTCTGGCCTTTCTCAACACACTTGATCATCTGTGCCAGCCCCTCATGGGTCTGTTGTATCTGTGCCCATTCCTGTCGTGAGGGACCAAAGAAAGGAGCCATTTCAGTCCCCTCCATCTCAAACTGATTAGTGGCGGTCAAGGCCTGTGAAAATCTGCTGAAGTCGGGCACCTCCACATGCTCCAACTCATGATCCACGTCTACTGTGGGGGTCTGGGCGGTTACCCTAGAAAGCCCGTCAGCATTCTGGTTCTCTGTCTTGGACCGATACTTAATGCGGTAATTGAACTTAGTCATTCGGGCTATCCACCTCTGCTCTAACGCCCCGAGCTTGGCATTTTCCAGGTGAGCTAGTGGGTTGTTGTCAGTCAGTACTAAAACTTCAGCACCGGTCAAATATTCAGAGAATTTCTCGGTCATGGCCCATACCAGTGCCAACAGCTCCAACTTAAATGAACTATAATTCTCGGGGTTTCTTTCAGAATCTCTCAAAGACCGACTGCCGTACGCTATGACCCTCTCCTGGCCATCCTGAAGCTGGGAAAGCACTGCTCCAAGACCATACAGGCTTGCATCCGTATACAGCTGGAACGGCAAGTGGTAATCAGCATATGCCAAGATTGGGGCTGTTGTCAGTGCATCCTTTAATGCCTGGAAGGCTTGTTCCTGTTCAGGTCCCCACTTCACGGACCGGTTCTTTGGACCACCGGATGTGCCTCGTAGGAGAGCATTAAGTGGTGCTGCTACCTTGGCGAAATCCTTAATAAACCGTCGATAGTAACCGGCTACTCCAAGGAACGCCCTCACTTCTCGCAGGGTAGTCGGTATTGGCCAATCTTGAACAGCCGCTATCTTGTCTCTTGATGGTCTCACCCCTTCTCCTGATACGCGGTGACCCAAGTAATCAATTTCAGATTGGAACAACCGACATTTACTGGGTTTCAATTTGAGCCCATGTTCCCGCAATCTTCGAAATACTTGCCCCAACTGGTGGAGATGGTCTTCAAAGGTCGCAGAATACACTATAATGTCATCCAAGTAGATGAGAGTGAACTCAAAGTTGAAGTCACCGAGACATTTCTCTATCAACCGCTGAAACGTTCCGGGTGCATTTGTCAACCCGAAGGGCATCCGGTTAAATTCGTATAGTCCCATGGGCAAGATGAATGCCGTCTTCTCCTTGTCTTTTGTGGCCATCGGCACCTGCCAATACCCACTAGCCAGATCTAGTGGGAGAAGTACCGGGCTCTCCCCAGCGCTGAGAGGGACTCCTCAATCCGTGGCAAGGGGTAGGAATCTCGTACGGTGCAAGCGTTTAACTTCCGATAGTCTACGCAAAATCGGATGGACCCATCTTTTTTTCTTACTAACACCACAGGAGCTGCCCAGGGACTCTGGCTTTCTTGGATGATCCCACCCTGTAGCATCTTAGCTAACAGTTCTTTTACTTCCTGATACAACTGTGGAGGAATTTGTCGGTAGCGCTCTCTAATTGGAGGGGTGTCTCCTGTGGGAATCTCATGGTAGATCCCTGTGGTACATCCAAAATCTTCAGCATACCGTGAAAAGGCGGCTCGGTTCTCCCACAACAGTTCATCTACCTTCTGCACACATTCCAGAGAACATGAACTTGCATCCATCTTCATCTGTTCTCGAATTGCACGGCCATTCCATTCAGAGGTGGGTTCCTCATCTTCTCCCATGGACACAGTTACGGTCCACTCATCCCTTTCAGTCGGCTTCAGCTGCATTGGAGTTACTTTCCTTACTTCCTCCGGAGTCACATAGATGTTAGCCAGCTGCCTCCCTGGGGTCAGGTCCACACTCTGGTCCTGAGTGTTTACACATCGAAGTGGTACTCTTCCATTGCGAACTATTGCCAAGGAACGGGCCACTAGCGGATCAACACCTCCTTCGGCTGCCTGCAGTGGTTCTACCAACACAGCTATGCCCTCTAGTTTCCGACAGGTGCCTACGGGCATAGACACTATTGTCTCCCGACTAGGTGGCAGTGTAACTTTTGTATGCAAAGGAACTGAAATTCGAGCCAGAGGACGCTGCGCATCCGAACTTTTCTGTAAGCCACATGTCCGGATCAGCCGCTGGAAAGCTGTTTGAGTAGGCCGATGGGTGGTGGTTTCTTTCCAATAACCGTGACCTTTCTTTTCAAAGAGGATCTGATCTAATTCTTTTAACACATTCATCCCCAAAATGACAGGGACCTTTACTTCATGTGACTCCTGTACCACCACAATGCCTTTCCTACCCAGATCTTGGCCACATACCCGGACATTCATCCAGGCCACTCCCACGACTGGAACTGGTAACTGGTTAGCTGCGACCACTCGTACGAATGTATGGGGATCATATTTCACATGTTGCTGGAAGTACCGTTCATAACAGTCTCTACTCAAGGTCGTTACTTGGGAACCCGTGTCAATCATCCCGGTAACCGGAATACCCTCCATTTCCACCTGTATAACAGGACTTGCAGCGATCAGGTCATCATTAGGGCATTCTCCCCACATAGTCTCCTTGTCAGTCTCCCCTACTACACGCCCTACAGCAGCAGGGGACTTCAGTTTAACGGCGGTCTCTCATAAGTTTGTCGCTGCTCTGGACATCTAGCAGCAACGTGGCCCATCCGTCCACACTCCCAGCAGCGTATCTCCCGTCGTTCTGGCCATCTGTTTGGGCCCCTTCGGTAAGCCCCTTCGATTTCTCCTGAGCACTGCATTAACTGATTTGGACCCCTTCGGTAGGTCCTATCCTCATCCCTCCAGCGGGGTGGTGGGTGATTCTGATTTTCTGGGTATGGACGGCTCACCCTTTCACCTCCAGTTTTCTGGAAGTCTGCAATTTTCATAGAATGTTCATCACAACGGGTGTGCAAGTGTTCCATTTGCTCTTGCAGTTTCTGCATTACTGTGAGAATTTCTTTAACCGTCCCCTTTTCTACTGTCTCTGAGCCAGAACTAGCCCCCTGTGACAAAGTAACTCCAACTGCGGTCTGGGGCTTCGGGAACATACTATTGGCACGGGAGATGGCCTCTACCTGTACATCATGGAATTTAGCATCAGTCTCTCGTCGTATAAAATCCTGCATAGTCACAGTTAAACTGCCGTCACGTATCCCCAGGACAAACTGGTCACGGAGAGTCCGATCAGGGTTACAGAAGGCTGGCGAGCCCCCTCTTTCCTTCACTTGAATATCTTGGAGCAGTTCTTGTAGGGCATTTGCATATTGGGGAAGGCTTTCATTCTCCTGTTGTACCCTCTGGAAGAACCGAGCCTGCAGAGACCCCAGCAATGCAGTTTCTCCATAAATGGTTTCTAGAATCTGGACTACTTGCTCAAATGTCTGCCTTTGTTCAAATGGCCTCAATATCACCGTGGTCTTAGCATCCCCTTGTAATGTCAATATTGCTAGCTCTACTAGTACTTCTGGTGCGGTCTGGTACATTCGCTGTATCATTCGTATCTGTTCCACCCACATACTCACTGACATATTATTGCCATCAAATTTAGCTAACTGACTCATTATAGCCCCTGCTGGCATTCTTCCTCCAGCACCATTCTCCCGAACGGGTGCGTCACCGTCCATTCTGGTAAGCGGATCCTGCCGACTACGCCAATTTGTGAACCGAGAGCAAGGCAGGTGGTTTGGTCTCCGCAACCAGAAATGAACGCACACGCGGTAGTTCAAGAAAAGAATATATATTTACTATAAGTTAATAAAGGCTATTTGAAGGTAAAATGACAGGGATAAAGACAAGCAAAATATACAATATAGCATGAACAATTTCAAGGCAAATTCTGCAATGGTTTCTACTTTTACTCTGTCCAGTTCTGCAGTATGGACACTGAATGAACAATATACTCAAAACTATCCCTAACTGACCCTGACATCACATTTGGGTGCACCCCCTTTTCCCCAGTGGTCCAGGTGGACCGCTTACAGTCTGTAGAAGCGCGCGGTGGGGCCCAAAGTCGTTCCTTTCTTTTATAGCGAAACGTCCTCTCCTCACGGTTATCAGGATCTTGGGAGAAATGAAGTCCTCTTTAACAGGGAAACCCAATGAATGCAATGTAATCCAACAGCAGATTCCACTCAGCACACTGACAGTCCTGCCGAATCCATACACTGAGCTGGGATGTAAGCCGGGGTTTAGCAGGTGCTGTCCAGTACATCAACAGCACTGCGAGTCTCTATCTGTGGTATCCATATACACAGTCACAATGTCAGTCTCACTGATCAGCCACTGAGCACAGTTACTTTCACGTGGACTCACTAGTCCTGTTGTCTCTTTACACTCTGTTTGTCTCTGGACCAAGATACAGCTTAGCTGTACAGAAAAATCTCCACACCAGTTCAATACAACACTTGCTAAGATGGCTGCTGCTCTCTGTCTCGTCACTTCCTGCTTCTCTGCTCACATTCTGTCTGCAGAACAGGCAAGCTGACATAAAAGGGGGGGAGTCACTCCAGCATCATGTCACAATTACAATGGCTGCTGTCTTAAAGGAACAGAATCACAGAAATACATTCAACATTAACAGTTTATACAGACAAATAAAGCTTAGGACAACATTGGCTGTCTCTTACATATTCCCCCCCACTTTAAGATTGGCAGTCCCTGCCTATGACTGTATATCCAGAGGGTTGTACTTTTATGCACAGGGTGGTAGTATACCGATGTATGGCAGGCCAAACAAACTCATCCTGCGCATACCGAACAGGGGGAATACCAGCATTTGGCCTAGTGGTCCGTCTGAGGACCGGTGGTATATTATGGGGTGCTGCAGCTATGGGCTGAGAAGGACCAGCGGATTCCGCACCAGAGGGGGCACAGGCCGGAGATACAGTAGTCACAGGTGGAACATCCCCAGGAGCAGGGATCGGCCAACAATCATCCTCCTCGTCTGAGGCCCATTCCGCACCTCCATTCTCTGACTGTGGGAGCTCATTCACATTGGCAAGCCCATCATGATTTGTCCCTTCAGAATGACACAGGCGCAACATATTTCGGTGAAGTACTCGAACACAATCAGTTCCTTCTTTCTGGACCTGGTACACTGGCCCATTCGCATACTTGCGGCCAACAACACGATACGGCAAAGCCTCCCATCGGCTTTCCAATTTCCCTTGGGGTTTCTTGACACGAACTAGCACCAGGTCGCCTGGTTGCAATGGTGCTTCTTGCACTGGGGTCTTATCAGGATGGGGATGTTCTTGCAGGCGCTGCCGCACCAATCGATGGATCGTCTCAAGTCTCTGCCGGTGCGCCCGCACCCAAGAGGTTGGATCCCTCGGAGGGAACCCATCCACATCATCCAACTGTAATTCTCCTACACTTCGCCCAGACCGCCCAAAGAGAAGTGTATAAGGAGAGTACCCCGTTGTAGAATGGACCTGATTGTTATAGGCCCACACCATTTCAGACAAGAACTGAGGCCACTGTAACTTCTTGTCTTCCTCCAGAGTCCGCAGCATCTGTAGCAGAGTTCTGTTGAATCTTTCACAGGCCCCATTTCCCTGAGGGTGGTAGGGAGTCGTGTGCGACTTCTTTATCCCGTAGATACGTTGAACTTCTTTCATTATGTGTCCCTCAAAGCAGGCACCCTGGTCGGAGTGGATGCGTTTAGGGCACCCATATACTCGAATGAAATCTTGGCACAGAGCACGAGCTGCTGACTCAGCTGTCTGGTCCTTGGTGGCGGTTACCACCGCAAATTTGGTGAAGTGATCCACCATTACGAGGCAATACTGGTGTCCGCTATTGGATGGGCCCACCATTAGATAGTCTATCATGACGATTTCTAAAGGTTCCTGGGTCACGATGGTTTGCAGGGGAGCTCTCTGTTCTATTGCCTTATGGATCTCACAAGTTCGACAGCTGCGGCATACTTCTTCGACCATTTGACGAAGACCAGGGCAGTAAATCAGTCGCTGTAACCAACGAAAGGTCTTCTCATGACCAAAATGTCCATTCTTATTATGAGCCTCAACTGCCAACGAGCGAGCCAGTTCACTAGGCACCACAATTTGGTATCGAATGTCGATCTCAGAAGGTAAATAGACCTTTCGGCATAGCACTCCATTTTTCATCTCCAACTTTTCCCACTGACTCAGAACAGATAATATCTCACGTGTCAGTCGTTCTCTTTCCTCTCTACAGGGCTTCTGGCCTTTCTCAACACACTTGATCATCTGTGCCAGCCCCTCATGGGTCTGTTGTATCTGTGCCCATTCCTGTCGTGAGGGACCAAAGAAAGGAGCCATTTCAGTCCCCTCCATCTCAAACTGATTAGTGGCGGTCAAGGCCTGTGAAAATCTGCTGAAGTCGGGCACCTCCACATGCTCCAACTCATGATCCACGTCTACTGTGGGGGTCTGGGCGGTTACCCTAGAAAGCCCGTCAGCATTCTGGTTCTCTGTCTTGGACCGATACTTAATGCGGTAATTGAACTTAGTCATTCGGGCTATCCACCTCTGCTCTAACGCCCCGAGCTTGGCATTTTCCAGGTGAGCTAGTGGGTTGTTGTCAGTCAGTACTAAAACTTCAGCACCGGTCAAATATTCAGAGAATTTCTCGGTCATGGCCCATACCAGTGCCAACAGCTCCAACTTAAATGAACTATAATTCTCGGGGTTTCTTTCAGAATCTCTCAAAGACCGACTGCCGTACGCTATGACCCTCTCCTGGCCATCCTGAAGCTGGGAAAGCACTGCTCCAAGACCATACAGGCTTGCATCCGTATACAGCTGGAACGGCAAGTGGTAATCAGCATATGCCAAGATTGGGGCTGTTGTCAGTGCATCCTTTAATGCCTGGAAGGCTTGTTCCTGTTCAGGTCCCCACTTCACGGACCGGTTCTTTGGACCACCGGATGTGCCTCGTAGGAGAGCATTAAGTGGTGCTGCTACCTTGGCGAAATCCTTAATAAACCGTCGATAGTAACCGGCTACTCCAAGGAACGCCCTCACTTCTCGCAGGGTAGTCGGTATTGGCCAATCTTGAACAGCCGCTATCTTGTCTCTTGATGGTCTCACCCCTTCTCCTGATACGCGGTGACCCAAGTAATCAATTTCAGATTGGAACAACCGACATTTACTGGGTTTCAATTTGAGCCCATGTTCCCGCAATCTTCGAAATACTTGCCCCAACTGGTGGAGATGGTCTTCAAAGGTCGCAGAATACACTATAATGTCATCCAAGTAGATGAGAGTGAACTCAAAGTTGAAGTCACCGAGACATTTCTCTATCAACCGCTGAAACGTTCCGGGTGCATTTGTCAACCCGAAGGGCATCCGGTTAAATTCGTATAGTCCCATGGGCAAGATGAATGCCGTCTTCTCCTTGTCTTTTGTGGCCATCGGCACCTGCCAATACCCACTAGCCAGATCTAGTGAGGAGAAGTACCGGGCTCTCCCCAGCGCTGAGAGGGACTCCTCAATCCGTGGCAAGGGGTAGGAATCTCGTACGGTGCAAGCGTTTAACTTCCGATAGTCTACGCAAAATCGGATGGACCCATCTTTTTTTCTTACTAACACCACAGGAGCTGCCCAGGGACTCTGGCTTTCTTGGATGATCCCACCCTGTAGCATCTTAGCTAACAGTTCTTTTACTTCCTGATACAACTGTGGAGGAATTTGTCGGTAGCGCTCTCTAATTGGAGGGGTGTCTCCTGTGGGAATCTCATGGTAGATCCCTGTGGTACATCCAAAATCTTCAGCATACCGTGAAAAGGCGGCTCGGTTCTCCCACAACAGTTCATCTACCTTCTGCACACATTCCAGAGAACATGAACTTGCATCCATCTTCATCTGTTCTCGAATTGCACGGCCATTCCATTCAGAGGTGGGTTCCTCATCTTCTCCCATGGACACAGTTACGGTCCACTCATCCCTTTCAGTCGGCTTCAGCTGCATTGGAGTTACTTTCCTTACTTCCTCCGGAGTCACATAGATGTTAGCCAGCTGCCTCCCTGGGGTCAGGTCCACACTCTGGTCCTGAGTGTTTACACATCGAAGTGGTACTCTTCCATTGCGAACTATTGCCAAGGAACGGGCCACTAGCGGATCAACACCTCCTTCGGCTGCCTGCAGTGGTTCTACCAACACAGCTATGCCCTCTAGTTTCCGACAGGTGCCTACGGGCATAGACACTATTGTCTCCCGACTGGGTGGCAGTGTAACTTTTGTATGCAAAGGAACTGAAATTCGAGCCAGAGGACGCTGCGCATCCGAACTTTTCTGTAAGCCACATGTCCGGATCAGCCGCTGGAAAGCTGTTTGAGTAGGCCGATGGGTGGTGGTTTCTTTCCAATAACCGTGACCTTTCTTTTCAAAGAGGATCTGATCTAATTCTTTTAACACATTCATCCCCAAAATGACAGGGACCTTTACTTCATGTGACTCCTGTACCACCACAATGCCTTTCCTACCCAGATCTTGGCCACATACCCGGACATTCATCCAGGCCACTCCCACGACTGGAACTGGTAACTGGTTAGCTGCGACCACTCGTACGAATGTATGGGGATCATATTTCACATGTTGCTGGAAGTACCGTTCATAACAGTCTCTACTCAAGGTCGTTACTTGGGAACCCGTGTCAATCATCCCGGTAACCGGAATACCCTCCATTTCCACCTGTATAACAGGACTTGCAGCGATCAGGTCATCATTAGGGCATTCTCCCCACATAGTCTCCTTGTCAGTCTCCCCTACTACACGCCCTACAGCAGCAGGGGACTTCAGTTTAACGGCGGTCTCTCATAAGTTTGTCGCTGCTCTGGACATCTAGCAGCAACGTGGCCCATCCGTCCACACTCCCAGCAGCGTATCTCCCGTCGTTCTGGCCATCTGTTTGGGCCCCTTCGGTAAGCCCCTTCGATTTCTCCTGAGCACTGCATTAAC
Source organism: Leptodactylus fallax (assembly GCA_947044405.1). Lineage (NCBI taxonomy): Eukaryota > Metazoa > Chordata > Amphibia > Anura > Leptodactylidae > Leptodactylus > Leptodactylus fallax. The sequence continues at coordinate 1,979,698 of CAMRHE010000349.1, forward strand.
TGATTTGGACCCCTTCGGTAGGTCCTATCCTCATCCCTCCAGCGGGGTGGTGGGTGATTCTGATTTTCTGGGTATGGACGGCTCACCCTTTCACCTCCAGTTTTCTGGAAGTCTGCAATTTTCATAGAATGTTCATCACAACGGGTGTGCAAGTGTTCCATTTGCTCTTGCAGTTTCTGCATTACTGTGAGAATTTCTTTAACCGTCCCCTTTTCTACTGTCTCTGAGCCAGAACTAGCCCCCTGTGACAAAGTAACTCCAACTGCGGTCTGGGGCTTCGGGAACATACTATTGGCACGGGAGATGGCCTCTACCTGTACATCATGGAATTTAGCATCAGTCTCTCGTCGTATAAAATCCTGCATAGTCACAGTTAAACTGCCGTCACGTATCCCCAGGACAAACTGGTCACGGAGAGTCCGATCAGGGTTACAGAAGGCTGGCGAGCCCCCTCTTTCCTTCACTTGAATATCTTGGAGCAGTTCTTGTAGGGCATTTGCATATTGGGGAAGGCTTTCATTCTCTTGTTGTACCCTCTGGAAGAACCGAGCCTGCAGAGACCCCAGCAATGCAGTTTCTCCATAAATGGTTTCTAGAATCTGGACTACTTGCTCAAATGTCTGCCTTTGTTCAAATGGCCTCAATATCACCGTGGTCTTAGCATCCCCTTGTAATGTCAATATTGCTAGCTCTACTAGTACTTCTGGTGCGGTCTGGTACATTCGCTGTATCATTCGTATCTGTTCCACCCACATACTCACTGACATATTATTGCCATCAAATTTAGCTAACTGACTCATTATAGCCCCTGCTGGCATTCTTCCTCCAGCACCATTCTCCCGAACGGGTGCGTCACCGTCCATTCTGGTAAGCGGATCCTGCCGACTACGCCAATTTGTGAACCGAGAGCAAGGCAGGTGGTTTGGTCTCCGCAACCAGAAATGAACGCACACGCGGTAGTTCAAGAAAAGAATATATATTTACTATAAGTTAATAAAGGCTATTTGAAGGTAAAATGACAGGGATAAAGACAAGCAAAATATACAATATAGCATGAACAATTTCAAGGCAAATTCTGCAATGGTTTCTACTTTTACTCTGTCCAGTTCTGCAGTATGGACACTGAATGAACAATATACTCAAAACTATCCCTAACTGACCCTGACATCACATTTGGGTGCACCCCCTTTTCCCCAGTGGTCCAGGTGGACCGCTTACAGTCTGTAGAAGCGCGCGGTGGGGCCCAAAGTCGTTCCTTTCTTTTATAGCGAAACGTCCTCTCCTCACGGTTATCAGGATCTTGGGAGAAATGAAGTCCTCTTTAACAGGGAAACCCAATGAATGCAATGTAATCCAACAGCAGATTCCACTCAGCACACTGACAGTCCTGCCGAATCCATACACTGAGCTGGGATGTAAGCCGGGGTTTAGCAGGTGCTGTCCAGTACATCAACAGCACTGCGAGTCTCTATCTGTGGTATCCATATACACAGTCACAATGTCAGTCTCACTGATCAGCCACTGAGCACAGTTACTTTCACGTGGACTCACTAGTCCTGTTGTCTCTTTACACTCTGTTTGTCTCTGGACCAAGATACAGCTTAGCTGTACAGAAAAATCTCCACACCAGTTCAATACAACACTTGCTAAGATGGCTGCTGCTCTCTGTCTCGTCACTTCCTGCTTCTCTGCTCACATTCTGTCTGCAGAACAGGCAAGCTGACATAAAAGGGGGGGGAGTCACTCCAGCATCATGTCACAATTACAATGGCTGCTGTCTTAAAGGAAGAGAATTACAGAAATATATTTAACATTAACAGTTTATACAGAAAAATAAAGTTTGGGGGGAGATTGGGGGTTTTTTTTAACAGGCCTGTGGGGGTGGGGCCCCCCCCGTGGGGGGGGTGGGGGGGGGGGGTTTTGGTGCGCCCCCGCCCCCCTGGGGGGGGGGCCGGGGGGCCCCCCCCTTGGGGTTTGGGGGGGGGGGGGGGGGGGGGGGGGGGCCTCCCCCTTCTTTGGGGGGGGGGCGGGGGGCCGGGGGGGGGGGGGGGGGGGGGGGGGGGGGGGGTTTTTTGGTTTTTGGGGTGGTTTTGTTGGCGTGGGGGGGGGGGGGGGGGGGGGGGGGGGGGGGGGGGGGGGGGGGGGGGGGCGCCCCCCCCCTGGGGGGTGGGGGCGCCGGGCTTGGGGGGGGGTGGGGGGGGGGGGGGGGGGGGGGGGGGGGGGGGGGGGGTGGGGGGGGGGGGGGGGGGGGGGGGGGGGGGGGGGGCCCCCCCCTTCTTCCTGTTGTGTTTTGTTGTTGTGTTTTGTGGTGGTTGCTGCTGGTGTTTGTGGTGGTTTGTGGTTGGGGGGGGGGTAGTGGGTCTCATCACAGATGATGATGACAGGGAGTACAGAGAACTGAACCAGGATTTTGTGGACTGGTGCCACCGGAACCACCTGAAGATTAACGCGGGGAAGACCAAGGAGATGGTGGTGGACTTCCGCAAAGGCAGATGCCCTCCAAATCCAGTGGACATCCTGGGGACGGGCATCGAGATTGTGAACACCTATAAGTACCTGGGTTTGCTCCTTAATAATAAGCTGGACTGGGCAGATCATATGGAGGCCCTGTACAGGAAGGGCCACAGCAGGCTCTACCTGCTTAGGAAACTGAGAGCCTTTGGAATCCGGGGGGCACTTCTTAGAACTTTCTTCAACTCGGTAGTGGCATCAGCCATCTTCTTTGGAGTGGCCTGCTGGGGGAGCAGTATATCAACCAGGGACAGAAATAAACTTGACAAGCTGATTAGAAGGGCCAGCTCTGTCCTGGGGAGCCCACTGGACCCAGTGCAGGTGGTGGGTGACAGAAGGATACTGTCTGTGGTGAGCTCCATGCAGAAGAAGAAGTCCCATCCCATGCATGAGACTGTGATCGCGCTGAGCAGTACTGTCAGTGACCGACTGCTCCACCCTAGGTGTGAGAAGGAGCGCTATCGGAAGTCTTTCCTCCCCACCGCGGTTAGGCTGTACAACCAACACCGACCTGAGCGGAGATCATTACACACAGAGAACTGAAATATCTCTCTGCCTGTTAAATCCCCCCCCCCCCTCCTCTGCTACGTCCTATCTGTCTGTCTGCTATTAATGTAATGCCTCTCACCTTGGAACATTCCTGTACATGTTGTATTTGTATTTGTATCTGCTTATCTTTGCTGCTGTAACACACTGAATTTCCCCATTGTGGGACTATTAAAGGACTATTATTTATTTATTTATTTATTTATGGCACCTTAAAACTATTCCAGCAAAATCTACCCTTCAAAAGCCAAATAGCGCTCTTAACATTCTGAGCCCCGCCATGTACCCATACAGCAGTTTACGACCACATATGGGGCATTTCTGTGTTTAGGAGAAATTGTGTAACAAACTGTGGGTTTTTTTTTCTTCTTTATCCCCTTGTAAAAATTACAAATATGTCGCTAAATGGACAGTTTATTGGAAAAAAAAAGTAATTTTTAATTTTTACATTCCAATGTTAATAGAATCTGCGAAACAACTGTAGGGTCAAAATGCTCACCATACCCCTTGAGAAATTCCTTGAGGGGTGTAGTTTCCAAAATGGTGTCACTTTTTGGGGGTTTCCATTGTATTGGTACTTTAGGGGCCCTGCAAATGCAACATGGCACCTGAAAACTATTCCAGCAAAATCTTCTCTCCAAAAGCCAAATAGCACACTTTCCATTCTGAGCCCCACCATATACCCATACAGCACATTACAACCACATGGGGCGTATTCCTGTATGCAGGAGAAATTGTGTAACAAACTTTGTGGCAATTTTTCTCCTTTATCCTCTTGTGAAAATGAAAAATTTGGGGCTAAATTGATGGTTTATTGGAAAGAAAGTAATTTTTCATTTCCATGTCCCAATGTTAATAAAATCTGTGAAACGGCTGTGGGGTCAAAATGTTCACTATACCCCTTGACATGTTCTGTGAGGGGTGTAGTTTCCAAAATGGGGTCACTTTTGGGGGTTTCCATTATATTGGTACTCTAGGGGCTCTGCAAATGCGACATGGCACCTGAAAACTATTCCAGCAAAATCTGCCCTCCAAAAGCCAAATAGCGCTCTTTCCATTCTGAGCCCCACCATGTACCCCTACAGCAGTTTATGACCACATATGGGGTATTGCCGTGTTCAGGAGCAATTGTGTAACAAACTGTGGGCGGCTTTTTCTCCTTTAACCCATTGTGAAAATGAAAATTTTGGGGATAAAGTGATGTTTGTGTAATTTTTCATTTACACATCCCAAGGTTAATAAAATCTGTGAAACGGTTGTGGGGTCAAAATGCTCAGTATACCCCTTGATAAATTCTGTCAGGGGTGTAGTTTCCAAAATGGGGTCACATTTGGGTGGTTTCCAAAGTACTGGTACTCTAGGGGCTCTGCAAATGCGACATGGCACCTGAAAACTATTCCAGCAAAATCTGCCCTCCAAAAGCCAAGTAGCGCTCTTTCCATTCTGAGCCCCACCATATACCCCTACAGCAGTTTACGACCACATATGGGGTATTGCCGTGTTCAGGAGCAATTGTGTAACAAACTGTGGGCGGCTTTTTCTCCTTTAACCCATTGTGAAAATGAAAACTTTGGGGATAAAGTGATGTTTGTGTAATTTTTCATTTACACATCCCAAGGTTAATAAAATCTGTGAAACGGTTGTGGGGTCAAAATGCTCAGTATACCCCTTGATAAATTCTGTCAGGGGTGTAGTTTCCAAAATGGGGTCACTTTTGGGTGGTTTCCAAAGTACTGGTACTCTAGGGGCTCTGCAAATGAGACATGGAACCTGAAAACTATTCCAGCAAAATCTGCTTTTAAAATGCCAAGTGTCGCTCTTTCTTTTCCGTGCGCTGCCGTGTGCCCAAAAATCATTTTACACCCACATGTCAGGTATTTCTGTGCTCAGGAGAAATTGCACAACAAACTGTGAGATGTATTTTCTCCTTCAACCCTTTGTGAATGTGTTAATTTTAGGGATAAATGAATGTATTATTGGATAAAAATGAAATGTCTAAATTTCACCTCCATATTGTTTTAATTATTGTAAAATGCTTAAAGGGTTAACAAACTTCCCAAATGCTGTTTTGAATTACTTGAGGGGTGCAGTTTTGAAAATGGGGTGATTTATGGGGGTTTCTAATATATAGGTCTTTATAATCCCCTTTAGAACTGAAGTGGTCCCTAAAACATTAGTTTGGGAAATTTTCTTGTAAATCTGGAAAATCGCTGTTACCCTTGTAAGCCTTCTAACATCCAAAATAAATTAAAGGATGATTAAAAGATTCTGCCGATATAAAGCAGAGATATGGTAGATAATATTTATTCATGTATTTTGGTGGTATGACTATCTGTCTGAAAAGCAGAGCATTTCACATTTTGAAAATTGCAATTTTTTTCAAAATTTCCCTCAAATTTCCTAATTTTTTTTTTTTATAAATAAATACAAATTTATTGATCAATGTTTACCACTAACATGAAGTACAATGTGTCATGAAAAAACAATCTCAAAATCACTTGTGTAAGTTATAGAATCTCAAAGTTATTGCCATATAAAGTGACACATGTCAGTTTTGAAAAATGAGGCCTGATCCATAAGGCACTTTTAGGCCCGGTCCTTAACCGGTTAAGCTTGTCACTGTGGGGGACAGTCTTATGTGTCTTGGTAATGAGATCCAGAGTATGGGGGATGCATGGGAGAAGTCTTGGAGACGATTCTGTGAAGAGCAGGTAAGAGCAGAGTGGAGTAGGAGCTCTTTGGAGGATCAGAGGTTATGTGTGGGCAGGTAGCAGGAGATTAGGTCGGAGATATATGGAGGGGACAGGTTGTGGATGGCTTTGTATGTCAGCGTTAGTAATTTGAACTCTATTCTCTGGACAACGGGTAGCCAGTGAAGGGATTGGCAGAGGAAAGCGGCCGATAAAGAACAGGGGGAGAGCTGTATTAAGCGAGCAGCACAGTTTAAGGTGGATTGGAGGGGGGCGAGAGTGATAGCTGGGAGACCATGGAGAAGCGTGTTACAGTAGTCTAGGCAGGAGATTATGAGGGCGTGGACTAGCATCTTTGTAGTTTCAGGGGTGAGGAAGGAGCGGATTCGATGGATGTTCTTGAGTTGGAGGTGGCAGGAGGTGTTGAGGGGTTTGAATATGTGGCTTGAAGGATATGTCAGAGTCTAAGGTTATCCCAAAGCAGCGGACCCGTGGGACTGGGGTGAGTGTGGTTCCATTAACTTTGATAGATGGGTCAGGTAGAGGGGCCATGCGAGGAGAGGTGAAGATTATGAACTCCGTTTTCTCCATGTTGAGTTTATGAAACAGGGAGGAGACAAAAGGAGGCTACGGGTGCTAGACATTCTGGGACTCTGGACAACAGAGAGGTAATGTCTGGTCCAGAGAGATATATTTGGGTGTCGTCAGCATAGCAATGGTAATGGAAACCATGAGATTCTATGAGTTGGCCAAGGCTGAGGGTGTAGATGGAGAACAGGAGGTGTCCTAGGACAGAGCCTTGGGGGACACCTACAGAAAGAGGGCATGGCGGGGGAGGTGGGGTGCGAGTGGGAGACGCTGAATGTGCAGTTGGTTAGGTATGAGGAGATCCAGGAAAGGGCCAGGTCTGAGATGCCAAAGGATGAGAGTGTTTCTAACAGGAGGGAATGGTCGACAGTGTCAAAGGCAGAGGAGAGGTCGAGGAGGAGGAGGACAGAGTAGTGACGCTTGGCTTTGGCAGTTAGAAGCTCATTAGTGACCTTGGTTAGGACAGTTTCTGTGGAGTGATGGGGTCTGAAGCCTGACTGTAGTCTGTCAAAGAGCACATTGGACAAGAGATAGGAGGATAGATCTGAGTGGACGTGTTGCTCTAGCAATTTAGAGGCGTATGGGAGCATTGAGATAGGGTGATAGTTGGCTGGAGAGGACGGGTTGAGGGAGGGTTTCTTAAGTATAGGTGTGACGGTAGCATGTTTGAAGGCAGACGTGAAGGATCAATTGGTTAGGGATAAGAGAAGGGATGGGTTAGGGCAGGAGTAATGACTTCAGAGAGTTTGGGGATAAGATGTGACTGGATCGGGTCAAGCGCGCAGGAGTTGAGGTGGGATTTAGAGATTAGGGTGGACAGGTTTTCATCAGTGACAGTGGAGAAACAAGTTAAAGAAGAAGAGCACCGAACAGTTGGGTAGAGTGGTTGTCGTGGGTGTAGGGTGAGACTGTCTCTGATAGTGTCAATTTTGCTTTTGAAATAAGAGGCAAAGTCATCAGCTGTGATAAGTGACGTCGGAGGGGGCACAGGAGGACGGAGAAGGGAGTTGAAGGTAGTGAATAGCTGTTTGGGGTTGTGGGATAGGGCAGATATTAGTGCGGAGAAGTAAACCTGCTTTGCAGAGGTGAGTGCATTCTTGAATGTGAGCACTGCCTCTTTGTACCTAAGGAAGTCCTCCTGGGAGTTGCTTTTCTTCCAGAGGCGTTCTGCAACCTGTGAGGCACGTCTCAGTTTTTTAGTCAGGTCAGTGTGCCAGGGTTGCCTATTGATCGGTCGGGCTCTGGTGTTAGTGAAGGGGGCCACAGAGTCAAGGGCTGAAGTGATGGTGGTATTGTAGAAGTCAGCAGCGGTATCTACGTCCTAGAGTGAGGTTATGTCAGCGAGTGGTAGGAGAGAGTCTGAGAGCATGCAGATGTCAAGGCGATTAAGGTTCCTGCAGGGGCATGTTGGTTTAGGGGTTGGGGAGTCTATTACAGAGGAGAGGGCAGAGAATGTCAGCAGGTTGTGGTCAGAGAGCGTGGACAGAGAGTTAGAGAGGTTGGCTAGAGAGCAGAGGCGGGTGAATATGAGGTTGAGCGTGTGCCCCATTGGGTGGGTGGCAGAGGAGGACCATTAAGAGAGACCAAAGGAGGCAGTGAGGGACAGGAGTCTGGAAGTGGAGGGGTGGTTTGTGTTAATGGGGATGTTGAAATCACCCATGATAATGGTGGGGGTATCAGTGGATAGGAAGTGCATTAGCCAGGTGATGCAGTGGTCGATAAAGGCAGCAGTAGGTCCTGGTGGTCGATATACGACGGCCAGTTGGAGGTTGGAGGGCGAGTAAATGCGAACAGAGTGCACTTCAAAGGAGGGGAGGGTGAGAGCATGTAGTGGTTGGATTGAGGTGAAGGAGCAATTGTCAGACAGGAGTACGCCTATGCCTTCACCAGGTTTATTGTTGGGGTGGGGAGTGTGCGAGAATTGCAGACCTCCATAGAAGAGGGCAGCAGGGGAGGTGGTGTCTGAGGGTGTTATCCATGTTTCTGTGATACCAAGAAATGATAATTTGTGAGAAATGAAGAGGTCGTGGTTGTAGTCAAGTTTGTTGTGTACAGAGCGAACATTCCATAGTGTACCGGGGAGGGTGTGGGGAGGGACAAGAGCAGGTAAGATAGCAGTAAGATTTAGGGGGTTCTGTGCGCTGATGCTGATTGTGTGGAAAAATCTGACAGCAGGGAAGTGCTGGGGTGGTCCAGGATTAGGAGATATGTCACCAGAAGTGAGGAGCAGCAGGGAGAGGGACAGCAGATGTAAATAGGAGAGAGTGTGGGAAGGTTGTGTGTGTCTGGGGCGGAAAGCTTGCAAGTTTGTAAGTAGCTGTGCAGAGAAGGTCAGATGGTGGGGTAGAATAGATGGAGAGATAAAGATATTCTTAGTGACATGGCTGGTTAGGGGTGGAAAAGTGGTTTTAACAACAGTGATTATACTGAGGAGCGTTTCTGTAGACAATAGCTAGGTTTTGTTTTAGTGGGTTGTTGTTACCTTCAGTTCCCTTCTGGTCCCATTCTGGCCTAATTCTGGTCTGTACACTTTAGATATGCACTGACCTCAGTCAAACTGACCCATGCTCTCACATTTATACTAACTAGGAATACATTTGTTTCATGTGTATCAGGTGTGAATAGGGGGTGTTGAAACATGGAGATAGAATCACAGCCAGCAGGAAGGGACACATGAGAAATAAAAAAGAAGGAAGGACTCAGCAGGGGGAATGGAGACAGGGGTTTCAAAGTTAATACAATTACAAATTACAAATATATTAGGTCTCTAGTTTGAGAGAGGAAATTAAGTCACCTTTAACTAAACCTTTGCTGCAACCCAGATGGAGGGGACCGAAGGATGGGAGTAGTAGTGGCGGATGCTGTGCCATCTAGCAGGCCGAGCACACTCACCAACCACTCCAGTCTCACTCCTGGGCCGGACAAAGTCGAGGGGGTCCTGCAGCACTACCGGTTGGTAGTGGTAGTAGTTCTTTCCCCCGGGGCGCTTCCAGTTGGAGAGGGGATTTCTCCTCTCTGAGCCGGTGTGGTGGAAGTCGGACAGGCCCTGATGGTGATGCAGGCACGACTCAGGAGTCAGCGGTTCAGGTAAACCAGAACAGCCTTTATTTGGCAACAGGAACAAAGGTAATGGCAGCTTTTGAATGGGGGTAGTAGTTCTACAGTGTCCAACCCCCAGACTTGGTTCTAGGAGGGTGCCCATGGATGATACAGGCTCTGCAGTATAGTTATTCACTAATCCTCCTCTCACGACTCTCCCAGCCGGGTATACTGGGGATAGAGTCACAGGCAGGGGCGCACCGCTAATGAGGCGAGGTGAGGCGGCCGCCTCGGGCGGCACTGTCCGGGGGGCGGCATTTTTACTATTTAATGTAAACCAGCCCAGGACAGGCCGCTTTAAAAAAAAAAAAAAAAAAAAACAGAGCTGAGCGCGGCCTTTCCTGGGCTGGTTTACAAGACGTCACATCTCAGCGCAGGCGGCGATACAATGACGTCATCACGCCGCCTACGCTGAGACACAGACGTCGCGGACAAGAGGAGGAGGCGGCGGCTGCATCAAGGCATCGCAGGTGAGTATAGCTTTTTTTTATCTATATAAATAGGCCGTAACCTGTTGGAGTATCCCCGGCAGGTCAGGGCCTATTTATTTACCTACCCCGCGTCTGCTCGTGGCTGCCCCCGCTTCCCCTTCTGCTATGGGCCGCAGAAAGGGAAGCGGATGCCGCTGTGAGCGGCCGCGGGCATCAGTAAGTTAGGCCGCGGGCCGCAAATACTACTATTATTATACTCCGGGGTCTATTCAGACCCCGGAGTATAATAATCGGAGGCCTAGGGTTGGTGAGGGAACATAAAAAACAGTGTTACTCACCTCCTGCGATCTGATGTAACTCCGAGCAGGCTTGAGGCCTGTGGTGACATCATCAGGTCGCGTCGCCGGCCTGATCACGTGACGTGTGTGCGCAATTAAACAGGGCCGAAAGCTGCAAGGAGTGCACCGGTGTCCAGGATAGGTAAGTAACTCTGATTTTTATGTTTGTATTCTCCCCTGGGTCTCCAATTATTATACTCTGGGGTCTGAAAAGACCTCAGAGTATAATATTAGTTCATGGGTCGGCCACTATGGGGCATAATACCCTGTGCAGGGACCACTGTAGAGCATAATACCCTGTGCAGGGACCACTGTAGAGCATAATACCCTGTGCAGGGGCCACTCTGGAGCATAATACAAGTGCAGGGGCCACTATAGAGCATAATACCGAGTGCAGGGGCCACTATAGAGCATAATACAAGTGCAGGGGCCACTATGGAGCATAATACCAGTGCAAGGGCCACTATGGAGGATAATACCAGTGCAGGGGCCACTATGGAGCATAATACAAGTGCAGGGGCCACTATGGAGCATAATACCAGTGCAGGGGCCAATATGGGGCATAAAACTGTGTGCAGGAGTTGCTGCGGAACATAATACCGTGTGCAGTGGCCAATGCGGGGCATAATACCGTGAGCAGGGGCCACTATGGAGCATAATACTGTGTGCAGGGGCCGCTGAGAGGCATAATACAGTGTGCAGGGGCCGCTGCGGGCCATAACACTGTGTAATACTGTGTGCAGGGGCTGCTGTGGAACTTTATAGTGTGTAAATGGGGCGCTATAAACATGGGCTATGGCACCTGTTTATATTATACACTGTCTGTTTATAGTGACCGTGTGATGTAATTGTAGCCTTGTCACATACTGTAGACATGTACAGGACGAGGCTGTAGTTACATTACATGGCCGCTATGAGATGAAATACACTATGTAAACAGAGAAGCAGTCATGGCGCTTACACAGGTACCATTCAAACAGCTGATCAGTGGGGGTCCTGGGTTTTTGAACCCCACTGATTAGTTTATTAATGACCTGGAAAACCTTTTAATTAGTTAACACCTGGGGTATTATTAATAAGGGGCACTATTTATACAGGGTACACACGGACATTATTAATATAAAGATGCACTTGGGAGTATTATTCATTATGGGGGGTTATATCATATATTTTATAATTGGGGGTAGCAGCAGGATGGGGGCTTTGTGTAGGTGAGGACAATGTGGGTTGGATGCCTGGAAAAGTGAGGAGCCAAAGATGTCTGTGTTGCATCCTTTACAGAGACAAGTCACAGCTGGAAGAAGTGGTCATGGCAGTCCAGAGGGAAGAGAAGGGAAATGTGAAGGATTAGTCAGAGACGTCACCTGTAAGTCACAGAATGTTACTGCCCTGTATTCACCTAAATGATAGAGGATAAATACCTGAGTGATGGGGGTCTGTCTGCTGAGACCCCACTGAGCCTGAGAATTGGGTTTTTCCCCCCCACTAGGTGGGAATCCAGCCTGACCGCAGCCATATATATAGGTGTGTCACTTGGTGGATGGACGAACCCGTGTGGCTCTCATTCACTTCAATGGGAGTGCCAAAGATACCCGAAGTCCAGTACTCAGCTATCTGCGGCGCTCCTATTATAGAGAATGGGGGCCACGTGGGCTCGTCCATCCACCAAGCAGAAGATATGTGAAGTTACTTTCATTGTTAATGCCGTGTTGTTGATCTGATACTGAAGTAATACAGTAAGAAGAATTCTTATAAACTGTTTTATAACTTTGTGTATTGTGTATATTGTGCGACGATAACAGTGTGTTAAACTAGTAGCATGTAAACTCAGGGTTTTTTTTGGGGGGGGGGGGCGTCTGACACGGATCTGGTTACCTGTACACTAGGCCCGAAAGTAGTTCTCCTGTCAGGGTCCTCTCCTGCTCCTCCTGGCACGGCCCCGAATAAGTCCAAAAATACAGACAGCACTTCTCCCTTGCTCCTGGCTGCCTTGAGATGAGCCTGGGGCTGATGATAACCCTCCTGGGGCTGTGAAGGTGACCGATGACCCTCAGTCCAGAGGCTGGTGGCAGGCAAGCTCTACACACACTAGACTGAAGACCAACCGGGGAGATGACATCTCCCTACAACCCCGCCCAGTGGCCTGTGATAGGCCAGGGCTAAACCAAGGCAAGGTTCTGAACACTGCAGGGGGGAACAATACCAGGGAAAAGTTGCAACAATACATTTAACATAAAATGGGACATACCAACACAAACCCAGAGACATACAAACAAACAAATTAAAGCAGCAGCCTCTGGGATGCCGCACCTTCATCATCGAAGCGAAAAACAAAAAGTTGTTCCTACTATTTCTCTGATTCAGATTATAGAGTTGAGAATTGACTAATTCTTCATAACAGTGGGCTATAGGACCACTGCAACTGTCATAATAAAGAATTCAGTCCATTTAACTGGAGTATAGCTCAATCAGGTATTGCAAAATTTGTCTCTTTAGATTTCAGAGCATTACTCTTCCTCGATTATGGCCATCCACTGTGCCCTGTGGGATATAATCCTAAAACGTTATGTGCCTCTTGACACTACACACTCGTGGCTCCTGAACTATTGGTTATGCATCCCAGAAGTCAAGGGCACCTGCAGGGAAGTGCAGACTGTTGCAGATTGGACTCTTCTGATTAAAGTGTATGAGGCACTGATTTAAGAAGCCATGCCTTGGGATACCCATCAAACCGAGGTGGCAATGGCAGTTCCACTCTAGCACCGATGGTGTGGCTTTCTGTGGTTTAGGTGGAGCTGATGATTCTGCTGTTGAAGCATGGCAGGTACAGGAGGAGAAATTACTAGCAGGTGTTCGTGAACTGTAGCATCTGCTCCTGCAAGGAAAATTGGTATTCAAACTCCTTGCAAATATCTTGTCGAGGGTCTACAGTTGGATCTCTCTCCCCTGTCTAAGGCTGAGGCCCCACGTTGCGGAAACATAGCTTTTTTTTGTTGCAGATTTTGTTGCGGTTTTTTGAGACAAAGCCAGGAGTGGATTGAGCAGAAGGTAGAAGTATAAGAGCTTCCTATATATTTCCCATTCCTTTTGCAGACATTCTTGGCTTTGATGTACTTGGGTCAGGCAAGAGACTTTGTATGTAGTCAAAAACAAACAGGCAGTGAGGGCAGGTGGCAGAGGTGAGGTTTTAAAGAGCTAGCTGGTGAAAGAAAAAGGCATCAAGCAGAGTACAGGGCAGCAGACAGGGACAAAGTAAAATAGCAATCCGGTGTCAAAACACAGGTCAATTCAGGAACACTTTGGAGCAGAATAATAGAGAATTAGAATATTTGCTCAGATACCTTCCAGTGTGTGAGGTTGCTTTAAATAAGAAGGTACAGGCTGGAATTGGCTATGGACAGATAGTTGTCAAACTACCTTTCCCTTACGTCCTACAGCAGCACAATATGGGGTATTCCTGCCCCTGAGTGCTGGTAGGACAGGCGGAACTTTTTATTAACATAAAATATGCATGACTACGATACCCTATAAGAGGGCAAAGAGACCTCCCCCCTTGTGTTTTTTTCTGTCCTGTGTGGTGGGACAGGTGGAGGGAGGTCTCTTTGGCCTCCCATAGAGTTCTTTTTTTTTTCTTCGTTACTTACTGTTTACTTCTCTTTTCTTCTCCCTCTGCTGAAGGGAATTTCTTCTTGACAGCTCAGGTCCTTGCTGTCCTGTTGTTATACGGGTATTGATGAAAGTCAGACAGGACCAAGTCTCTGTGATAGCCATCATACCATTCTGGCCAAAAAGGACTTGGTTTTACCAGCTCATGTACATGAGTCGAGGGACATATTGGAGGCTTCCCCCCACCCAAAACCTGGTTTCCCAAGGAACTCAGAAGTGCCAGGATCTGAGGAGATTAAACCTGACAGCCTGGAAGTTGACCAGTCCCTATGGAGATTTATTGGACTGTCAGAAGCTGTCCTGAAGACTCTTTCCTATGCCACAGCAGAGTCTACTCAGAAAAACTACCATAGGATAGGTAACATCTTCAAGCAGTGGTGCTCCAGAAGAGAAGCTGGTAGTTCAAACCCTACTATGGCAGAAATTCTGGATTTTCTTCAAAGCGGCTTGGATACTGGCCTTTCTCCTGCTACACTGAGGGTACAGGTTTCAGCCTTATCCACCTGTTTAGACAGACGATTGTCCTAGGATTCCCTTATTGTTGGATTCCTTAATGGCGCTAACAGACTTAGACCGGTGGTCTCAGCTCCGGTTCCCCATTGGGATCTCTCGACTTTTCTTTCAGGTCTTTGTGATCCTCCTTTTAAGCCTTTGGAGGATGTAGATCTTAAATTTCTTTCCTTTAAAACCACCTTTCTATTAGCCATCACTCAGTCAAAAGGGTGAGTGAGCTCCAGGCTTTTTCTTCCAAGGAACCTTATATATCATTTTTTGCGGATAGGGTCCAACTTAGGTTTCTTCCTGGATTTAACCCTAAGGTGCCTTTCCGTGCCAATATTAACCAATTAGTCTCTTTACCCTTGTTTTTTCCAGCCCCTTCCTCTGAAGAGGAGAAAAAACTGCACACACTAGATGTTGTGAGATGTGTTTTGTCTAGTAGCCATTACATCTGCTAAAAGGTTGGGAGAGTTACAGGTCTTATCCTCGAGAAGCCCATATTTGAGGTTTTTGCCTAATGGAGTCCTCCTGAGAACTCTACCAAGTTTCATACCTAAAGTTCCTTCTTTTCAGAATATTAATAAAGAATCCTTCTTACCAGTTTTTTATATCCTCATTCTGTGACGGAAGAACAGATATGTTTCCACACCTTGGATGTTAAAAGAGCTACTCTGACTTATCTGGATAGAACCAAAGATTTCAGAAAACAGGAAAATTTATTTGTACTCTTTTCAGGCGCTAGGAAGGGGATGAAATCCTCTAAAGACACATTGGCAAGGTAGATCAAATCTACTATTCTGGAGGCTTATAGATTAGCAGATCTCTCTTTACCAACTCCACCAAGGGCAAATTCTACTCATTCCACGGCAACTTCATGGGCTAAAAACAAACAAGCATCTATTCTGGATATTTATAATGCTGCTTCCTGGAGCTCTTCCTCTACGTTCATCAAGCATTATCGTCTGGACATACACTCTGAGGGTCCAGCATTTGGCACAGCAGTACTTAATACGGTTTCCAAATGATGATCTCTTCCGCCTCAGGTAGCTAGCTATGTCCCTTCTGTGCTGCCGCAGGACGAATAAGAAAGACAAAATTGGGTTTACCTGGAATTTTACTTTCTTTGAGTCCGAAGGCAGCACAGCATACCCTCCCAACTTAAATTCAAGAAAGTGGGGGGGTCTTATACCATCAATTATGCTAATTAGCTGTCTCATTGCTATGCAGGTGGGTCGGTCCTAGGAGGAATTAAAGGTGGGGATAAAGACCCTTGTGTGCTGCCTTTGCACTCAAAGTAAAATTCCAGTTAAACCCAGTGTTGACTGTATTCTTCTTTTTTGTTCTTTCTGTGTGCCAATTTGGTTTTGTCTACATGATTTGATGCCCCTTCTTGTTTATTGGATTGTACAGGCTATATGACCAATACATCTTTGGGGCTTACATGGTTTACTATCTGATGTTCAGAATCTGATATTTTTACTACTACTTGTATTTTTATTCATGCCTCCATTGCTTAGATATTAATTTATTTCGCAATATGTAAATGAGCAACCTGGAGCACTGAGGTTGGCTACATTGCTTTAAGCTGCTATACCCCACACTGCTCTAATAGTCTGTCCTTCCCCCCTACCTTCTCGTAATAACAGGGCCAGGGAGCTATGCTGAAATCTAGCGTGGCCCTTATCATGCCAGCATATTAGAGCACTGCGGGACATTACAGTTTGGAGCAAGGAAGCCACCCTTGGTGCTCCAGACTGCTCATTTGCATATACTGAAATAAATTAACATCTTGGAAATAGAGGCACGGGTTTTGCATGGGGAAAAAAGGTGTTACATTCAGGGGAGCCTAACCTATCTAACTATGTTGTTGGTTTAATATGCTTCACCCTGGTGACAAACTCCCTTTAAATTGGTTCTCAAGCTTTATATGAATAATGTTTCTCTGGCCTCAAATCGATTTTTCATACTCATGACTAGAGATAGGCAAACCTCTCAGGATTCTGCCTGATAGTGCAGACACTGCATAAGACTGGGATGAGACTATGTCCAATACGATGAGTAAGCCACACCTGTAGAGTAACCTGTAGTCTATTATGACCAGCCAAATTGCTGCTTAGAGACGCTGCTGAGAGAGGGGATAATACCTGGTATGACCATTGTGTAGAAACCATAAAGAGTATTGTACTGAGGCTGAGTGTGTACAAGTCAAGGATAAGTTGTGTACAACATGTCGCTGAGGGGTCAGAGTGGTGTAACAGTGCATTGTGATGTCAACTATATAATATTAGTATATATAACTCTGCAATTGAGAGAGTAACTACTAAGCCTGTTGTAAGACTCTTATAAATATTTAGCCTATTGCCTCTGCAGCAAACTGTTTGAGGAAGCCCAGAGGCTGGGAGAATTAGTGCTTGACCTGGGACTTGTCACGCTGGCAATGGAACATGGTGGGAGTTAGGGTGCCTCTGATGTTTGTGCAGAAATAAGACACAGGAGACTCCAGGTATGAAGGAAACAGGGTAAATGGTAACTTTACTTGAGGTAGCATGCAAATCCACAGCTTCCACAAGAGACAAATGGTACTCCACGTTGCAGCTTGTACTTTTTATTACCAAGGAATTCTCCATGTTTTTCAAGTGCCACTCTCTTTCTCTCTTTCTTTCTTTCTTTCTTTCTTTCTTTCTTTCTTTCTTTCTTTCTTTCTTTCTTTCTTTCTTTCTTTCTTTCTTTCTTTTTAGCTCTCTCATAGAAAGTCCCAAAAGGTATCAATAAGATGCCCTGTCTGTCCTGTGGCTCTGGCAAGGTCGGGGCTCTGGCAAGGTCGTGGCTCTGAGGCATATGTACAAATTATCCTCAGATTTCAAACCTGGCGCACATTCTTCTATATCAGCTAGGTCAGACAGTTTGTTTTCTCCTATGACTGCAATGCAATTCCGGGCTGGCTGGAGGGTCTCCACACCAGACTGGGGTCTCACTCAGACTCCCTACTCCTACCCTGTATGACCTCAATTCTCTAGGGCTCAGAGAAGGCTTCTTGTCTCCTCCCCCAAACTCTAGAATACTTTGCCTCCACTCACAATGGTACAGCCTATTTAAGGGGATAAACACAAATATCATCTATGTACAAATGTCATGCAGATAAGACATATCTTTCAAACAAAGAATGTATGTTCTTCAGTAGCCCTGTGGGATGTTGCACATCTTCTATGGCTCATACAACCATAAAGCTTGTTCTTCAAGGAACACTACAAACAAAAAATGAAAGCTAGAGGTATATAAGAAATATAGCCACGCTCACTTAATACTCCTTTTGTCCTACTGCAGACAGGACACAGCAGGGAGGCTCCTGTTGCTGTCACTTGTATTACAATCTGTCACATGACTGTAAGGAGGAAGAGGAAAGATATGGCTGAGCTCCCAGGACACACAAAAATTTCTTTTTATATATTTCTTAGTGTTAACTGTAGCATGAGCTAAAGCAGAATGAAGGGAAAAGAGTAGACTGATGAATGAAGGCCTGGTAGATTTTATTATTTTTCTGTGCATTTTCTGGGCTAAGTGTTCCGATAAAAAGTATAACTACTGTTCTAAATCCACTGCCATGTCTACCTGGGTTACCCTCAAGAGAGGGTCCAGACATCCCGCCCTTTCGGCCAATAATCCTGGTAAATCTTGTTACCTCTTACATGTTCATCAAATTAACATCGAATTACTATCTTTGATTTTAAAAATTATACTATTGGCAAAAGTATGTGGACTCCTGACCATCACACCTATGGGAGCTTTTTGGGTGTTCTATCCAAAACCTTGATCGTTTATATGGAGTTGGGCCTCCTTTTGCAAATATTACAGCTTCCACTGGGAAGGTGTTCTACTGGATTATCTAATGTGTCTGGCTTGCAATCAATGTTCCAATTCAACCCAAAGGTGTTTGATGGGGCTTAGGTCAGGTTCTGTGAAGAAACTCCAGTTCCTCCTCACCAGATCGGACTGATCTCTAGGTAAGTATAATTGTTTAATTTTTTTTAAAATGTGGGCACGGATGGATTTAAAAGAGGGCAATTTGGGACACTAATATTCCAGTCTGTAAGGACCTGTGGGTGGTTTAATGTCCCAACTCGACCTGACAGGTTCCCTTTAATCACATATGTATTTACATTTGGAGACTATAAATTTGATTTGGTTCTTAAATTTTTCAGTTTAGAAGCCAATGGCTCCAAGGCATTATTTTAAGCACTGTGATGGCACTCAGCATGATGTCCCCTACAATACTCTGTGACTATTTTGATATTGAGTTTCCTAGTCACAAACTCCCTTTGAGTCAGACCACTTGGACCCTTACCAAGATTTATGTTTGGTTATTTCTGGGTTTCACATTTCCTGAAATAAAGACAGACCGAATATGTGTAAATGAAATGTAATGTGTGGACTTGGGATGGAGTCAAGGGCCACAGCTGAGGTTCCTATAATATGTTGGGTTAACCAGCTTTGCTCTTTTGCTGTGAGTACTGTGAAAATCAATAAAAAGCTCAGTTACACTGATAGTTTATATACCTTGACTTCTTTATTAATTTTTCATTAGAAGTCAGGGGGTCCTGATGATAATGATGGACCCTTGACTCACAAAGAGTCGCCCTTCAGCACTCAGGAGAGGGAAAACCCCCAGTGGAGGAAACCTCTAAGGAGCCATGGCTGAAGGACTGCCCTTCCTTTGGGCTGTAGAGAATAAGTTTCATGCAGAAGTCGAGCCCGGAATCTGCATTTTGATGTAGTAGGAAACTCACTTGTTCAGGGGCTACATCTAACTGTGAAAAGTCTGGTAACTGTCATGTTCAGGGGTGAGAACAGAGACCTAGTCTGGAATCTGTCTCTTGATGCAGTAGGAAACTCACTTTTTCAGTGGGTACATCTAACTGAAAAGTCCGGTAACTGTCATGTTCAGGGGTGAGAACAGAGACCTAGTCTGGAATCTGTCTCTTGATGCAGTAGGAAACTCACTTGTTCAGTGGGTACATCTAACTGTGAAAAGTCCGGTAACTGTCATGTTCAGGTGTGAGAACAGAGACCTAGTCTGGAATCTGTCTCTTGATGCAGTAGGAAACTCACTTGTTCAGTGGGTACATCTAACTGTGAAAAGTCCGGTAACTGTCATGTCCAGGGGTGAGAACAGAGACCTAGTCTGGAATCTGTCTCTTGATGCAGTAGGAAACTCACTTGTTCAGTGGGTACATCTAACTGTGAAAAGTCCGGTAACTGTCATGTTCAGGTGTGAGAACAGAGACCTAGTCTGGAATCTGTCTCTTGATGCAGTAGGAAACTCACTTGTTCAGTGGGTACATCTAACTGTGAAAAGTCCGGTAACTGTCATGTCCAGGGGTGAGAACAGAGACCTAGTCTGGAATCTGTCTCTTGATGCAGTAGGAAACTCACTTGTTCAGTGAGTACATCTAACTGTGAAATGTTCGGTAAATGTCCTATCCAGTATTTATTCCAAGCTCCGAATCTTTCTTGTCTTGCTGAAATGTAGGTCTGACTTGTCACCTTCAGCTGGATCCCATAATTATTGTAGGAATACAGCGAGCCCATGTTCTGGAACAATAGAAACAATAAATATCATTACGACCGATCATGGATCAGCAGAATATTACATATAAGTAACGCCATTTAGTCCTGGTAACGACAGGTATCCAGCTTTGTGGAAACAGATTCAGGATAACCTACCTACAAAACACATCAATGAGAAGTGAATTCCTCCAAAATGGAGACACAATTCTGAGTTATTTCCACTGCTTTCTCTATTCATGTACATAAATCCTGCTGCTTGTCCTCGGAAATAGACAGCAGTTTAACTCTACCTAAAGAAAGCTGTAGATCTAGTGCCACCTGTTAGAAGGTGGCAATCCTATAAGTCAATGTCTGAAACATTAAAACTTTAAACAAGCCTGATGTCAAAGACTAGGAGCATACATCCTAGTTGTGTCCCAAGGCCTGTTTAAAGGGTCAGTTTTGACTTATTGAATTTCTACTTTCCAACACGTGTCACTATGGGTGCAGGTCTCATTTTCTTTGAAAAATAGTTAACATCTGTAATTTAAATTTTGACATGAATATAGTAGAAAGCATCACATTAGAAACCCTATTAGTGTGCATGCTTTGCATAAAGGAGGCCACCCTCGTGGGATCCCCACTCTCTTAGCCGATGTGAAGAGCTATCCCATCTGTTACATGGTTACCCATTAATCTGAATAAGCCATCCTAGATCTTCTACCCATTGATAACAACTAATAATGATCACCAGGAGCTTCAGCTGCGAGATCTCAGTGATCAGCTGACTACCAACCGATCCCTATTTAGAAAAGATGGGATGATCTCTTTGCTTTAGAACATTTATTATAATTTACCGAAAACAATGCCATCACGACTGTCGTCACACAGAAGGACTATCCAATTGCCAGGAGGATCTTCTGAATCAAGGGCTGACGAACCTCGAAGGCCTCAGAATGGCACATGATCATTTATAATTGAGAAACATCAGGCCTGCAGCTGAAAAAGAGCAAAGGAGCTGAATAAATCATGTACTGAGCATAACACAACCTAACACCACGTACAAAGTGAGGACCAAGAACTAAACCTGACAAATGGAACCTTCAATAACAGGCCAGTCCATTTATCTGCATTGTCTAATCCGGAACATCATTATCAATTACAAGTAACTGAATTTCTAAATCTCTAAATTTATTAGTAGGCTGCTGCCACAATGTGTTATGATCACAACATAGCCATACTCAGGGCTGCTGATGCTTTTGCATATAAGTAAGTGAAACATTGATTTATTACAGGGTATTTGTCATTACTGGATGCAATGGAGTAGCCAAACCGCAGGGTCAGTAATGATAACTAACCCGTACTTAGTCTTTTACTTTCTTATAAGTGAAAGCAATGGTGGCCATAGCAGTGAGTGCGACTATGGTACAATTGGAAAACCATATGGTAGTACCCTTACAGAAATCTGATTACCATTACAGAATAACATAAGAAAAGGTAAGGTATCCGTTAGTGTGCTAGCTAGGGTTATGCTTACCTAACAACCATAGTCTGTGTTATGGTGGTGTCAAACATTGCTTACCTGGCAAACAGCCTGCAATAATCTCTCACTGCCAAAATAATCAGATTTGTGTAAAAATGAACGTCAGCTTAACTGAGAGGTTTTATCTCAAAGTAAAATAATCAGATGTACGTCATTATATAATAACCTGTTATCCCACAGCTATAAAACATTATAATCACTTCTTTAATATTCACTTACTTGCAATGGATATCCCTATGAATCCTATGTTGTACAGGATATTTTCAGGATAATAATTTCCCTCTTCACTGTGTGGGTGGAATATAGAACCTCCCAGTTCTCTATGATATCACTCAGTAAAGTCATTATGATGTCACAGACCATGACCAAGAAAGAAGAATTCATGTATAATTTCATGCACACCAAAATAAAAGAGCAATAAAGTTTATTGAAAAATACATTTACACAATTAACAAAATACAGAAATAGCCAAAGGGTCTGCTATACTATCAAGGCCGACATTGTTCTGGTGACGTTTTTATATATACACCAATAAGAACACATATTTGTCAAAAAAATTATAAAACAGACAAAAATTCATTAAATGGGGAAAATACATCAACTCAATACAAATATATCAATTAATAAACTATACATACTGTAATAGGTAAATATAAAGGTCCAGTAAAAAATAAATAGCACAATACCCATATAAAGCCCCAAAAAGACCCAGACATAAGGTGACCATCAGCAAAAGGGAGGTACTCTTGATTGCTTTTTGTGTCTCATGTATTTTTCAATAAACTTTATTGCATTTATTTTGGTGTGCATTGAATTAAACATTTCTTATTCTTCGTCCTGTGGCAGCACAGAAGGGTCTTTATCCCCGCCTTTAATTCCTCCTAGGACCAGCCCACCTACACAGCAATGAGACAGTTAATTAGCATAATTGATGGTATAAGAACCCACCCCCCCTCTCCACTATCTCTTTGTGTTTTTACTTGTCCTCGTTTTTTTCCTAAGTGGTCCACAGGGTGTTTCATTTTTTACTTTTAGGCTGAGGCCCCACGTTGCGGAAACGCAGCTTTTTTTGTTGCAGATTTTGCTGCGTTTTTTTGAGCCAAAGCCAGGAGTGGATTGAGCAGAAGTTAGAAATATAAGAGCTTCCTATATATTACCTATTCCCTTTGTAGCCATTCCTGACTTTGGCTCCAAAAACCACAGCAAAATCTGCAACAAAAAAAGCTGCGTTTCCGCAACGTGGGGCCTTAGCCTTACACAGTTTTTTTGTTTTCTTCTTCAAATTTCCCAGGCTATGTCTGAGGGGCTCAGATAGCTGTTAAATACGAGCCTGGAGGTTCCTCCTGTGAAATGCTGTAAGTCTAGCAATGTATGCTAGCTGTAGGATGGATAGAAGCTGAGGGCACTGCTGATTGTGCGTCCTCTGACGCTTACTGCATTTGTGCAAAGTGAGTGAAGGAGGAGCAGCGGCAGGAGAAGCTCAGAGACCAGAGCAGGTACCCAATCTCGGCAAAAGGATTCCCAGCTAAAACTGAATGCTGTATTAGTTGTCTCCAACAACTTCCAGGGGATTATCCTTCCAAAATCTGCAGTGTCTGAACTCATGTTTCTGAGGATGAACACCCGGAACTACAGGCCCTACTTGCGCTCTTGCTCAGTAAGAGAGATATGGACAATCTAGCTGCCAACTTGAAAAGGGCCTGGCGCCAAAATTTAAAAGTGGTGAAAACGGATATACCTACACTACAACAACAGATGGATGACCTGAAACTATTTCAAGCTTCGGTGTTGTTTTCCATACAGTCTCTGCAAAAAGCCTCATCCTCAGCTAATGTTCAGCACTGCAAACTAATGGAACATGTTTTTCTGTTTTTCTCTTCCTATCTTTTATGGGCTCAGACAGAGTTGAAATGTACCATCTCATACCTCTCTCTCTCACACCTGTGACCTCTCCTGTGACTACCACAACCCAACATAGCTTGGTGACTAATACCTTAGGTCCACTGTGAGACTTGCGCTCACCCACTGTAGCTTTTTTTTTTTTTTTTTTTTTTACTGGGCAGCAATCCTACCCTTCCTTCTCCTAGTTCTCACAATACTTCCCTCCATCCCCCTTTCTGCTCTCCATCCTCTCTCACCTGACTCTTCTACTGTTCCCCTCCCCACTCCCCTTGTCTTTCCAGCACACACTCCTCCACACTCCCCTCCATGGTGGGCATCTTTGTGTCTTCCTTCAATGTAAAAGGCCTGAACACTCCTGAGAAGCGCTCTCAAATCCTCTATGACGTCCACAAATGCAAAGTCCACATATTGTGTTTACAGGAGACCCATTTTCTTGCCTCAACAGGTTCCGTAAACTCCTGCAATCCACGCTGCTGTGCGATATTTGGCGCATCCTGCACCCAGAAACGAAAGATAATTCCTTTTACTCGCATGCCCATAACTTGTACGACAGACTGGACTACATATTCCTATCACATGCCCAGTCACTAGCGTTAAATTGAGGAATGACACAGCCCTCCTACTTCTCTCTATATTTCCGCACAAGATTCAGAAACATGCCTGCAAACTGGTTGGCTTTCTGCTTGTTGCTGCCAGGTTTGTCATCACCAGACTGTGTAAATCCACTTCGCCCCCATCCCTATTTGAATGGCTTCAAGAGATCCTGCACATACAACGCTAAGCGAGAAAAGAAAATACTGATAAGTTAATTAAAAATGTTTCAAAAATTATGAAAACAGGACAAAATGTCTTGTCCTCTCTGGACAGGGTGAGTTTGTTTTATTTCCCCAAAAGAAAGGCTAAAGTCCTTCCTGGGCATCCGGTCTTAAAAACCATAATGGAGATGGAGTGGAAATTTCTGGCTAGAAGATATGAGCTTGGTTTCTGTGTACAAATTAGATTCTGGGAAATGTGAAGCTTGGAAAGAGTATGTCTCATTGGCAGCCTTATCTAAAGCCACCATGGCAGCAGTTCCATTATCTAGAGAATTAAGATTATGGCTAAGTAAGATGGAAAAAGACATCCAAGAAAGTGTTCCCAGGGAAGAATTAAAGGAGCAACTTTATTCCCTTAAATTGGCTGCAGACTTTGCTTCTGAATTTCCCTTAGATACATTAAGAATTGCCACAAAAAATCTAGCAGTCAACAATGCAACGACACAAGCCATATGGCTGACGCCTTGGACAGAGAAAGCTACTTCAAAATAGAATTTATGTTCAAATCCTTTTGAACCTGGGAGACTTTTTGGAGAGAAATTGGAT
The DNA here is from genome assembly GCA_947044405.1 of Leptodactylus fallax. Lineage (NCBI taxonomy): Eukaryota > Metazoa > Chordata > Amphibia > Anura > Leptodactylidae > Leptodactylus > Leptodactylus fallax. The sequence continues at coordinate 2,004,415 of CAMRHE010000349.1, forward strand.
CAGCTTTTGGAAGCTAATAAGAAGGCTAGAGCCCTGGTCTTTCCACAGACCAATAGAAGCTTTAAGCCTCGTTTCCATTATCAGAGAAGATACAAATTGCTCCTGAAGAGAGGAAATAATAGACCTGACCACGGTAAACCCTATCAAAAATTCATAACCACTATCTCAGAGAAATTAAAGAAGAAATTTGAAGACGCGGGGCTTGGTAAACATGATTTTTCACATCAGAAATTGTCAAGTTGGAGGTTGTTTGCAAACATTTTTTTGCCCAGAATGGTGCAGTATTACTTCATACATATGGGTTCTGGAGCTCATAGAGCAGGGTTACGTAATAACAATTCTCCACAAGACAAAAGTTAATTTTCTTCTAAACAAACAACAGATTCCTCATGTTTTTCCTCTTATACAAGATTTCCTGTCAAAGAATGCCATGGAAGAAGTCCCAAAAGAGGAAAAATGTTATGGGATTTATTCAAGAATTTTTCCAGTTCCAAAGGCCAGCAGTTTCCGGAGATTGATCATAGATCTCAGATCCCTGAATTGATATGTGGTCCTAGCATCCTTGGACCTAAAAGATGCATATCTGCACATACCCATCCATCCAGTTTCAAGAAAAACCTTGAGAATAGCGGTAAATCATTTAGGATCAATCAGTCACTACCAACTCAAAGCACTCCCTTTTGGCCTTACCTCTTCTCCAAGGGTTTTCATCAAAGTGGCAGTAGTAGTGGTAGCAGCTCTACGGTTGAAAGCAATTCAAGTATTTCCATATCTTGACAATTGGCTGATAGCCGCTCCATATGCATCCCTTCTGCAAGATTACCTTCAAGTAGTCATTACTCTTCTCAGAGAACTTGAATTGCAGATAAACTGGGAAAAATCTAACTTCCAAAAACTTCAAAATCCTTTCTAGGCTTAATAATAGACACAGAATTGCAAGTCCTTTTTCTTCCTCAAGGGAAAATTCAGAAAATCCAAGCTGCAGTAAAAGTGCTAGTCAAATCCCTACTTCCTACAATTCATCAGATCATGAAGACCTTGGGTTTGTTAGTAGCCTCGATAGACGCAGTACCTTGGGCTATGGCACACAGCCAGAGTCTTCAGAACAACATGCTCCATCATTGCAATGGAGATATGAAGAGCATGCGTACAAAAATAAGTCTAGATCAAACTACAAGAGAAGACTTGAAATGGTGGCTCAATCTACGCAACTTGGAGAAGGAAAAAAAAAGTTTCCAGTTGAAAGAGTCAGTCATCTTAACCCCAGATGCCTCCCTGAGAAGTTGGGAGCGCCCATCTGCAAACTTCTTGGGCACAAGGTCTATGGGGCAAATTGGACAAGCTCTGTTCTTCAAATTTTCGAGAGATGAAAGCTGTCAGGTTGGCACCTCCGCATTTCAAACTATTGATTCAGGACAAATCTCTCCTAATTCAGACAGACAACAAAGTAGTGGCTTATTATTTGAACAATCAAGGTGGAACACAAAGCAGGCCACTGATGACAGAATGCAAGGCAGAATCTGCCTTGCTGGACTTAAGAGCTCTGCATATAAAAGGATCTCTGAATACCAGAGCGGATCCTCTGACCATCAACAGACCATCAGAGTGGGAACTAAATCCCAAATATTACCATCTCCTAACAGACAGATGGGTGATGTCACAGATAGACTTGATGGCAACCAGAAACAATGCAAAACTACCAATGTTTTGTTCCCTGAATCCACACGATCACTCATACGCAGATGATGCGTTCTCCATGAGCTGGAGACACAGATTTCTTTATATCTTTCCTCCAGTCCAGATTAACCAGAGACTTCTGCAGAAGATATTGCTAGAAGGTCCACCAGCACCATTCTGGCCCAGGAGGGTTTGGTTTCCTCTATGATTTCAAATTTCGAACAATGAGCATTAGCCTTTTCTTCAGTGTCCGGATCTGTTAATCCAGAAAAGGCCTGTTCCATCCAGAGTTAAACAGCCTCCATCTTTCACCTTGGTTCTTGAGGGGTCAAAACTGAAGAATACAGGGTTATCTTTATCAGTAATTAATACTATATTGGCAGACCGTAAGGACTCTACAAATAAGACTTATCATGAAATTTGGTCTAAATTCTTTTCCTGGCTCAGCGATTCAGATTTTTATTCAGTAGAAATGCCCAGTGTTCTATAATTTTTACAATGGCAAATTCTCTGGTCATCCTTTAGTGTCAAGATTTTTCAAAGCAATTTAGGAATCTGAGACTGGAAGCAAAAACCTCCCGTGCCTGTTTGGGACTGATCTGTTGTTCTAAATGCTCTGACATCCCATCTGTTCAAAAGGATCCAGGAGATAGACCTAAAATGGCTATCCTGTAAAGTCTCCCGATTTACCTCTTACGTACATGTTCCTTTAGGAGAGCCGAGAATCTCCTTGTCAACATGTATGGTAGTGACAAAGGTCTCAGGGCTTCCAAGCCTACCTTGTCTAGGTGGATCAAAGAGGCAATCAAGGTCTCTTTTTTGCTCAGGGGTTACCTCCATCCGAATTTTGTACAGCCCATTCAACCAGGGCTGTATTAACCTCTTGGGCTGACAACCAGGCCGTACCGCTGGATCAGATCTGTGCAGCTGCTTCTTGGTCGTCTCACCTAACCTTTGAAAAACATTATCGACTAGATGTTCGGAGTTCTGTGGCGACTGCCTTTGGTCAGTCAGTCCTAGGTGTTGTAAAGCAGGGAAACCCTCCCTAAGGGAATTACTTGTTATATCCCCATATTGTACTGCTGTAGGACGTAAGGGAATTGTTGATTATGATGTTAATCTGTTTTCCCTTAGTCCTAACAGTAGCACAAGCTTCCCTCCCTAAACTTAGAAATGTTTACTTTATAACTTACACAAGTGGGGGGAGGTCTCTTTGCCCTCTTATAGGGTAGCGTAGTCATGTATATTTTACAGTCATATGAAAAAGTTTGGGCACCCCTATTAATCTTAATCATTTTTAGTTCTAAATATTTGGGTGTTTGCAACAGCCATTTCAATTTGATATATCTAATAACTGATGGACACAGTAATATTTCAGAATTGAAATGAGGTTTATTGTACTAACAGAAAATGTGCAATATGCATTAAACCAAAATTTGACCGGTGCAAAAGTATGGGCACCTCAACAGAAAAGTGACATTAATATTTAGTAGATCCTCCTTTTGCAAAAATAACAGCCTCTAGTCGCTTCCTGTAGCTTTTAATCAGTTCCTGGATCCTGGATGAAGGTATTTTTGACCATTCCTCTTTACAAAACAATTCCAGTTCAGTTAAGTTTGATGGTCGCGGAGCATGGACAGCCCGCTTCAAATTATCCCACAGATGTTCAATGATATTCAGGTCTGGGGACTGGGATGGCCAGTATTATTTATGTAGTTTTTTTCATATCATACGTCAATCCAGTTGCTATTGATGAGAATTACATACTGTTCTGTACATATTCAAACTCCTTACAAATTCTGTGTCCACATCCATAAAAACCTTTAACATTTAACCACCTTTTCTTATTAACATTAATATTAAAATTTACCGGAGGACAACTGCTGGCCTAAAGTAGGTGTTTTTTTTGATATGCAGCATCCTAGCAAACACTGCTAATTTATGTATTTTTTTGTTATTTCTGCATTTTGCATATAATTTATGCATTGTTTTATATACTGTATGTAACCACTATTTTCCCTTGAAGAGCTATTCCACTACGGATGGGGGAATATTTGAGCTGGTGGTTGTCCCCAGCCAGCACATTTGTGGAGGAGACTAGCGAGTCTTCATCCAGCATCCAAGAGAGGATAGTTTGCAAGGGAAAGATAAGCCCATGTTACTTATGCTTCAGCCCTGAGACAGGCAACTGTAATCTGATGATACTTACTGTGGAGAGATTCAAGCTAAATTATGACATTTTCAAGTGGACTATAAGGTCAGCTCTGTCCTTAGAGATGAGACCTTGTTGTGCCACCACTGGATTAATAGGGCTGTCTTGCATCTTTAGAAGGAGAGAGAATGAGAGACTGGCAAGTTTATATTTTAATTTGGGTATAGACTCTTGGATAAACCATCATCAGGCTCCCCCCACATCGACAGTGGAACTGCTGTAAAGCTCTCTGTGGAAGCTGTTAGTTTCCGTTTACGATTTTATAGTAAAGTACAGACCAATTTCACCTGCAACCCTTTCACATGCAACCCTGTGTCTCTAAAGTCATTATCTGCAACTACCATCAAGTCTACCAGAAACCAATGTCAACTCCTATCATTGCTTCTATTACTCCCAGCTTTCAGGTCCCTCCAACAGTTGCTACAACTTCTAATGGTGTCATAAATAGGACCCATCACCTCCAACATCATCTTTGCTTACCAAAACTTCATGTTATATGACTGTATACCCATATACTGTATTTTGGGTTGCAAGTGCAGCATCCCAGTAAACATTGCTTAAATACACATTGTAAAAAATTGTGCAGTTTTACCTGCATTATTGTGTATTGTGCCACATGTACATGCTGTGATCTAACAATTCCTGGCATTTGAGCTGTCCCACTGTAGGAACATTCAATGTTTGGGAGAGACATGCCTAGGTAAAGGGAGGAGACTCAATGGGGGTTATTTATCATCTGCCCCTTTTTTGGCCATATTTTTCGCAGGTGCGCCTTTTTTTTTAGACTAGGCAAATGCCCCTTTTTTGCTAAAAAGATTGTGCAATTGCCCAGTTTTAATGCTTTCTGATCTGATGGGTACTTTTAAGCTGCCCATGTACTGGAGTGCATTTGCATCTTTCTTGCCACTTTTTAAAAACGCAGCGTGAAAAGGATCTCCATTTAGGTCATGTCCCCTTTTCTTGAGAAAAAGCAAAGTTGGCGAGGGCAGCATAACCTCTGGAAATAAAGGTGCAAATGATTCATAAATTAAGCACAGGGCAGAAAAAGACCATCATCCATTAATAATATTAGTTTATGGAGGGATTCGGGAAAATAGGACACAACCTATATTTTGACGATCTGTGACAACAGACCATCAAAAAAGTCATGTGAACAGCCCTATTGACTGGCATTGAAATTAATGCTGCCGTGTGAATCTATCCTTAAAGAAAATACCTCCCTTCCCGCAGGATAGACAGGGCCATCCTGGGAATAGCTAATTCAGCTCTATAGAGAGTGAAACAGAAGAAGTGAAGTTGGAAGATATCTCTGGAACCATATTTATAAACATGGTGCCAGATATTTCCATATTTATTCTGGGCATTCCTGGTTGAAATTCATCACTGACCTCATCCCCATCCTACAGTGGAACTTCCATTGAAAACTGTATTGCTGCACTGTTGCATCATCTACAATAAAGTTACAGCCTGTTATTCATCTGCAACCTGTGTCTCCTGAGTCTGTTCCTGCACTTACCACCATGGGCCCTTCCAAGTACCACCCCTGGACCGAGGGAGCTGAAGACCACAATAAGAGACGGTTGAAAGTTTTGGCTACCTTGACAAATACTACTGTTTTAACTACTACTCTCATCCTCTGGATTGCCTCCCATGGCTTGCTGCCTAAGTTCTGCACAAGTTGTTGTCAAATCAGTCCCAAATGGTTAGAGTGTGTTGCTGAATAGACTGTGCAGGAAAAGTAGATTTATCAGCACTGTTTAGAGACTGTGTTTGCCAAGTCACTGCTGTGGTGTCCTGTAGAATTGCAAAAAGTGCAAAAATTACAATTTTTAGTGGATTACAATTTTATTCTCCTTAATTGCGGTTAATCAGCCTTTTTGGGAGCAGTATATAGGACTCTGTATTGTGCATATCAACTGTTGTATTTTGCAAGGCCTAATGAGAGAGTCACAGCCTGAATTTTGCATCGTACACTGGATTTATTGTTACTGTACTGCAAATGTGTTTTAGGGTTAAGGACACTGCCAGTTTTGCATTAGAGGGGTTTTCCCTCCAAAATAACCATATTAAAATGAGTAAAGAATTAAAAGTTAAATATTTTTGCATATATTAATAATTCAAAATTTTGAAAAGAATCAAAGATTTTCTCTAATCATATTAGTGGCCGCATACTTTTTTCTTGATAGGTTGTTAATGGATACGGCCAAGAATGAAGGAACTTTCTCTGGCACTTGTCAGATCTTGTCTTATCTTCTCCTGCATACACTGTACCTGCTTGTTTCTGAGTGAGGAATAAAGAGATTATGGCTGGGTTTCTGAAAAGTGCCAGAAGATAGAAAGTTCCTGCATTCATTGTCATATCCATTGACAACCAATTAAAACCAAATACTGTCACCATGCAGATTACAAAATCAATAATCCAGTGTTCCCGGGTTCTGGTGTGGAGAGTCTACTACTGTGATGATCCCCGTGGGTTACGAGCCAATGTTTAACTGAGGTCCAGCGTGGAATGAGTGTTATCCGCCATTCTGTTGTAGGAATCACAGGGTAATGGTCCACCACTTGAGGAAGGCGTCTCCATGCTGGATTATTGAGTCTGATGAAAGCTTTATAGCGGAAAAAGTTTACTACTCTGTATGGATTTTCTATCAACTAAAGAATTTATAATTAAATTATTACTTCAATTCATTATTATAGTGCTTGAATTCTTCATTATTGTATGGGTGCATAAGGGACCATTATATGAGAGAATAAAGTGGACTGTACTGTATAGGGGCTTAAGGAACCATTATATGGGGTATTGTACTGTATAGGGACATAAGGGGGCATTATATGTGGGCATTAGGTTGCATTGTACTTTATGAGGACTTAAAGAGCCAATATATTGGGGAAACAAAACACAATGTGTTTGCTGCTGCAGAAATGCCGTGTCAAAAAAACACTACATTTTACTATTCCTGCAAAGTGAATGAAATTCTGGCTAATCTGATTGACACATTGCAGAAAAAAAAATCTGCCTCAGAAAAGCTGTGTTTTCAACAACGGACGCTTTTTATAAAATGGCAGCATGTCAGATTTTATGGGCACGGGAGATGACTTCCTTCTGTGGGGACGGCTAATCCTCTTCTTTGACGTCTGCTGGCATGTATGCAATAGAGCTGCAGTCCCGGCATTGCGCTGTAGCTAGCACCCTATCTCTATTGTACAGATGTGGGAGACTGGAGGAGCCTCCCATGCCTGCACAGTAGAGATGGAGTGCCAAATACAGCGCAATGCCGGGACTATTGCGCATGTGCCAGCAGACATCAAAGAAGAAGAGGAGTCATTCCCACAGAAGGAAGTCATCTCCCATGCCCATAAGATATGGACAGGAAGACAGGTAAGTATGATGGGGTGGGGGGTGTTATATTGGTGACGTTCCGTTTCCGGAAATGGTCCATTGTATGATGGTCCATTGTATGTTGAACATTTAGCAACCTGATGTCATTGTAACTTTAAGGATCACTGTAATATAAACTTTTTGCCTCTTGTGGTTTAGGCCTCCTCTTGGTTTTAATGTACAAATACTGACCAGATACTGATCATGTGAATGTGGATTTATTTAAAGTAGCCCATAAGGACACACGTTTAGGATTTGTTGACACAATTTTTGAAACCAAATCCAGCCTCATAGGTTCTCCCAAGTGTAGTGTGGGAGAACCTATGAGGCTGAGGCCCCACATTGTGGAATCGCAGCTGTTTCTTGTTGCAGATTTTGCTGCGTTTTTTTGAGCCAAAGATCAAGAATGGCTACAAAAGGAATGGGAAATATATTTGAAGTACTTAGACTTCTACCTTCTGCTCAATCCACTCCTGGCTTTGGCTCAAAAAACCACATCAAAATCTGTAACAAAAAAAGCTGTGTTTCCACAATGTGGGGCCTCAGCCTTATTAACAGATGGTACTTTTCCTTTTTGAATCCATTTCTGGTTTTGACTTAAAAAACTGCATTAACCCCTTCCCAACATCCATTGTACTTTTATGGCGGATGCTGGGTCTTTAAAGATGTATTCTACAGCGTAGACCCAGCACTAATGCCTGCGATCAGAGTCCTGCAGGCCAGGACTCCCCCCATAAAAAAACTTCATAAAGCCAGGAGCTTTATGAAGTTGTATTGCAGTCTATGGGACTTGCAATCAAATGATTGCAGGTTGGAGCTCCCTTGGGGGGACTAATAAAATAGTAAAAAAGTTTAAAAAAAAAACAAAAAAGTTCAAATCACCACCCTTTCCTTAGAATACATATAAAGTAAAAAGTTACTACGAAACACATACATATTAGGTATCCCTGTGTCCAAAAACTCCCAGTCTACAAACTTATAAAAATATTTTTCCTGTAAGGTGAACTCCGTAGCGGGAAAAAAAAAAAAAATCAAATGTGCCAAACCGCCGTTTTTTCGCTGTTTCACCTCTGATAAAAATTTTAATAAAAAGTGATCAAAGCAATAGACATTCCCCAAAATGGTATAACTACAAAGTACATCTGGCTACGCCAAAAAAACACTTTATGCATCCTGGTACTAAATATAAAAACGTTAGGGAGGTCAGAATATGGCGACTTTTACAAAAAGTTTTAGATTTTTGTTAACGGGTTAAAATGTAAATAAAAGTATATAAATTTGGTATTCCCAGAATCATACCGAAACATAAAATACAGGTGACATATCATTTTGGCTGCAGAGTGAACACTGTAAAAACGAATCTCATAAGAAAGTCGCACAAATTCACTATTTCTCCAGTTTCACCCCATTGTGTTTTTTTTTCCAGCTTTGCAGTACATTGTACAGAATATATAAATGGTACCACCATGAAGAAAATTTATCCCGCAAATATTAAGCCCTCAGATGGTTCTGTGAACGGAAAAATAAAAAAGTTATGGGGTTTGGAAGGTGGGCTGTCAAAAACGAAAATCAAAAATTCCTCCGGTGGGAAGGGGTTAACAAAACCAGAATGTGTGTCTTTACCCTAATACCTTCCCACCTGACTGCTGGTCAGATAATCGCTTTGCAGCTATGAAAGGTAGCATGTTTCTTATCTAACATGAAAACTTGCATCAGAAGTTTACTGACCCATTAATACATTTTACCATACAAGCACCAAATTTTATAGCACCTTATTTACTGTACAACTGTACAGAAGAAGCTGTACAAGAAACCTGTTGTCCTCAAAACAAAGACAGGAAGCAGTCATAAATGTCAGCTGCTATCATTTAGAAAGGTAGATGGGAAAAAGTATTGGATTACCTCAAAGCATTGCAGGATAGTAAAGACTATCACTTGTGAGTCATGGATATTGTCAACTTGATGGATTTGAGTTTTCTGACAAGCGAAGAGCAGGCAATCATTCAAGAAGTATTAAAAAGAGATGCAAACCTGCAGAAGCGTGAAGAGCAGAGAATAAGGTAGATGCATTATATATTATTTAAAGAAATCTCATTTAATTGTTATGAGAAAGAGGCATCATGAATGTTACTGAGGGCTTGTGCACATGGCAATGTTATGGTTTGGTTTGCAATGAATTCTAGTAGGCCTTCTATAGACATGAATGATCCCTCTGCTCTTTTATCCAGGTCATACATAGTAGACTCCATCTGATCTCATTTGTGTTTTTACTTAAAATATTTTGCTTAAGAATAACCCTGTACATGCTGTGCAGCACACACCCTACACAACTAAATTCTAAAATGTTGTATCAGGCTTGCAGGACAAAACTAGGAGTGGAGACTACAGAGGGATCAGGAATAATGAAATGATCTTGATTTTGGCCTACAAACATTGATGTGTGAATAAGGTCTTAGGCTGGGTTTATGTGGAGTGTAATTATTATTATTTTTTTAATTTATTATTTATGTAAAAACACTTTAGAAAAAAAAATGCAAAAGCCCCAAATAGCAAATACAACAGATAAAACACAATAGAAATGCATTGCAATTTTCTTTCTTCAGCGTTTTTACTGTGCTCTTCTTCCCCTATTAATTATATAGGGAATCTACTAGCACTATCCACAGCTAAAATTGACTTTCTGCATCAATTGCAGGAACTTTCTATGGTCTGGGACTTGTCTGAAACCCAGCCATGATTTCCTTATTGTGGACAGGTTGTTAGGCAGGGGCAGAGCATGCACAAGAAAATAAGAAAATGCAGGCTTGGTTTTAGAGCACAGAACCCAATTTCTGTGGGACTGCATAAATGCAGCATTTTTGACTGTTGTAGAAAAACAGGGCAAAAAAAAAGGCAGAGTTTTATATACCCAGTAAAGTGAATGACATTTCATTTAATCTCATCAACATATTGAGGAAAAAAGAATGCTGCAGAAAACACATGCATCTTACAAAAAGTACAGCATGTTAATTTTACCTGTGAAAATATGGGTGGAGGCAAAAATGAAAAAAAAAACAGAAAACGCAATAAAAAAAAACAAAAAAACAAAAACATTCCCCTGCCTCCCGCTTGTAGGACTTTTCTCTCCGCCTTTTTAAGTGTGTTCGGGGACTGAAACCCCAAACGTGGGGCAGACGCAGGTGTGGACTTAACCTCAGCTATAAAATAACCTGGGATATAACTAGCTAAAAACACAATTAGGAATCTGAACTTTATACACAAGAATCACATTCCTGACTGTTTTTCACTAGTGATATTTCCATTTGTCTTATAGCTATAAAGCTGGAATATGGACACATTAATTTTCAATGTAACTATTCACACGTCAATTTATATTTATGGACATGATCTATTTTTGCCCATACTATTGATCACGTGATCTCCCAATAAAGTCTATGGGTCAGTGGGAAAAAAGCAATTTACGGATTTCATGTACAGTTGTACTAAAAAGCTTACATACCCTGGCAGATTTTTTTGTTTTTTTGGCCTTTTTTCAGAGAATATGAATGCTAACACAAAAACTTTTTCTCCACTCATGGTTAGTTGAAGCCATTTATTGTCAAACTTCTGTGTTTTCTCTTTTTTGAATCATAATGACAACCAAAAACATCAAAATGACCCTGTTCAAAAGTTCACATACCCTGGTGATTTTGGCCTGATAACATGCCCAGAAACCAAACCACGGTCAGGTAGACCAACCAAAATTTTGGCCACAACTGCCCAGGAAATTGTTTGGGATGCAAAGAAAAACCCACACATAGCTGAAATACAGGACTCTCTGAAAACTATCGGTGTGGCTGCACAATAAGGAGGCACTTGAAGAAAAATGGGCTGCATGGTTAAGTTGCCAGAAGAAAGCCATTACTGAGCAAATGCCATAAAGAATCTTGCCTTCAATACACCAAACCGCACAGAGACAAGCCTCAGAACTTCTGGAACAAGGTAACTTGGAGTGATGAGACAAAAATCAAACTTTTTGGCCACAACCATAAATGTTACATTTGGAGAGGTGTCAACAAGGCCTATGATGAAAGGAACAACATTCCTACTGTAAAGCACGGAGGTGGATCACTGATGATGTGGGGATGTGTGAGCTTCAAAGGCACAGGAAACTTGGTCAAAGTTGAAGGAAAGATGAATACAGCACGTTATCAGCAAATACTGCTGGGGTATGTAAACTTTTTAGCACAACTGTATTTTCTGTCTGTAGTTTGATTACTGAAAAACAAAATATAGAATTCTTGTTTTTCATGTACAGTGGGGAAAGAAGTATTTATTTTCACCATAATTTGCAAATAAATTCTTTAAAAATCAGACAATGTGATTTTCTAGATGTTTTCTCATTTTGTCTCTCAAAGTTGAGGTCTACCTATGATGTCAATTACAGACCGACCTCATCTTTTTAAGTGGGAGAACTTGCACAATTGGTGGCTGACTAAATACTTTTTTTCCCCACTGTACCTGAAAAACAGATGAACCAATGACACAACATTCGAGAAAAACACTGACACATATTAGAGGGTGGGCCTCAGAGTCATTTTATTTGGCTTCTGACAGCTTACTTACAGCATCAATTTTAAGTAAAAAATTCTGCATGTAAGTACCGAAAGAGAGTGAATGCATAATAAAATATACAGGAATTTTTTTTTTTTTTTTGCTGCAAACACTCCAAAGAGGCACACAAGAAACAGGATAAACCGATTATTTTAGGCGTCATGTACTGTATGGTAGTTTAGAATAATAACTAAGAAAAAAAAATCCTGCAATCCTTTAACCCCCTTAGTGACACAGTATATTATAGAACATCCTGGCTGCCACTGTCTTAACAACCATGGACGTACTATTACATCTTGTGTTACCTGCCTGCTCAATGTGTTAGCTGTAACTGACAGCTAACACCCTGCTCTATTTCCCCCCGGTTGGAGCTGAGCAACATGACTGTGGCATCTAAGGGGTTCCGCTACAATAATATCCCCCATCACCCCTCATGGTTTTTGGAGCACAGATGGGGGGTGTTTGGATTTTGGATGTCATGACTCTTTCACAAAGCCCTGAAATACCAGTACGTGAAATTCCCTAACATGTGACCATTTTGGGAAGTACACCCCTGAAGGAATTTATCCAGGGAAACAGTGAGTATTTTTAACCCCCAAGTGTTGCAATAATTTATTTTCTAGAAATGAATACGCAGCTGATGGTAAAAGGTGAAAATGGCAATTTTTCCAAGAATATGTCAATTCAGTGCGCAATATATTGTGCCTTGCTTGTATCAGAGATGAACGCTTCAAAAACTGTTGTGCTCAAGATACCCACTTAACAGTTTTAACAGTGGGGTAACATGTCTGCGGACTTTACTGACAATTTAGGGGCTCTGCAAAAGTGGCATGACGTCCAAAAACCAAACCGTGCTTCAAAAACCAAAATCTAGCTCTGCCCAAACAGAAATTTATACCCACATATGACATTAAGTATGTTATGCTGGGCACAACAGTGTCATTCATGTGGACATAAACTGCTATTTGGGTGCAGATGCGAAGGAGTGCTATGTGCTTTTGGAGCGCAGATTTAGATTGTTGGTTTTTGGGCATAATGTCTTGTTTGTAGAGTCCGTAAAATTGCCCCTACAAAATGGTGACACATTTTGGGGGGGAATTTCAATTCACTGGCACCTCCAGGGGTCTGCAAAAACATGGCATCTAGAAAGTCCCTTTAAATCCTATACTCACAAAGCTAAAAAGTACAGTTCTCCTTCCCTTCTGAGCCCTGCTGTATGCCCAAACAGAAACTTACTACAACATATACAACTTTTTTGTACCCAGGATAGCCGACTTAATAACAATAGGTGTGTGTGTTTCTGACACAAAGTGGTCAATAAAAAATTTCAATTTTCACTTTGAACATTAATTTTTGGGAACCACTCTTAGGGTAAAAATGATGATTATTTTCTTGAGGCGTGTAGTTTGTAAAATGGGGTCCTTTTTGTAGGGTTTCCGTTGTACTGGTACTTTAAGGGCTCTGCAAATACGTAATGGCACCCAAAAACTATTTCAACAAAATCTACCCTCCAAAAGCCAAATAGCGCTCTTTCCATTCTGACCCTCGCCATGTACCTATACAGCACATTATGACCACACATGGGGTGTTCCTGTGTTAAGGAGAAATTGTGTAACAAACTTTGGGGAGCTTTTTCTCCTTTATCCTTTTGCGAAAATGAAATAGTTGGGGCTAAATTGGCAGTTTATTGGAAAAAAAAAAAATATTTTTATGCCCCAATATTATTAAAATTAGTGAAACAGCTATGGGGTCAAAATGCTCACTATACCCCTTGATGAATTCTGTGAGGGGTGTAGTTTCTAAAATGGGGTCACTTTTAGGGGGGTTTCCATTGTATTGGTACTCTAGTGGCTCTGCAAATGAGACATGGCACCTGAAAACTATTCCAGCAAAATTTGCTTTTCAAGCATCCAGTGTCACTCCTTCCCTTCCATGCGTTGCCGTGTGCCCATAATTCAGTTTACATCCACAGGTGGGGTACATCTGGAGAAATTGCATAACAAATAATGAGATGCATTTTCGCTTTTAACCCCTTGTGAATGAGTTAATTTGAGAGCTAAATGTATGTATTGTTGAAAAAAAATGAAATGTTTAAATTTCAGCTCTATTGTTTTTAATATGAAATGCTTAAAGGGTTAACAAACTTCCCAAATGCTATTTTGAAATATTTGAGGGGTGCAGTTTTGAAAATGGGGTGATTTATGGGGGATTTCTAATATATAGGCCTTTTATAATCCCTTTTATAACTGAAGTAGTCCCTTAAAAAAAAAAAAAAATTAGTTTGGAAAATCGCTTTTACACTTGAAAGTCTATGTCCAAAATGAATTAAAGGGCAATTAAAAGATGATGCCAAAATAAAGCAGAGATATGGCCGATAAAATTAATGTATTTGGGTGGTATGACTAGCTGTCTGAGAAGTAGAGCATTTCACATTATATATACTGTGTGTGTGTATATATACAGTGCTGGCCAAAAGTATTGGCACCCCTGCAATTCTGTCCGATAATACTCAATTTCTTCCAGAAAATGATTGCAATCACAAATGCTTTGGTAATAATATCTTCATTTAATTTGTCGTCAATGGAAAACCACAAAAAGAATTGTCAAAAAGCCAAATTGGATATAATTCCACACCAAACATAAAAAAGGGGGTGGACAAAAGTATTGGCACCCTTTGAAAAATCATGTGATGCTTCTCTAATTTGTGTAATTAACAGCACCTGTTACTTACCTGTGGCACATAACAGGTGGTGGCAATAACTAAATCACACTTGCAGCCAGTTGAAATGGATTAAAGTTGACTCAACCTCTGTCCTGTGTGCTTGTGTGTACCACATTGAGCATGGAGAAAAGAAAGAAGACCAAAGAACTGTCTGAGGACTTGAGAAGCAAAATTGTGAAGAAGCATGAGCAATATCAAGGCTACAAGTCCATCTCCAAAAACCTGAATGTTCCTGTGTCTACCGTGCGCAGTGTCATCAAGAAGTTTAAAGCCCATGGCACTGTGGCTAACCTCCCTAGATGTGGACGGAAAAGAAAAATTGACGAGAGATTTCAACGAAAGATTGTGCGGATGGTGGCTAAAGAACCTCGACTAACATCCAAACAAGTTCTAGCTGCCCTGCAGTCCGAGGGAACAACAGTGTCAACCCGTACTATCCGTCGGCGTCTGAATGAAAAGGGACTCTATGGTAGGATACCCAGGAAGACCCCACTTCTGACCCAGAGACATAAAAAAGCCAGGCTGGAGTTTGCCAAAACTTACCTGAGAAAGCCAAAAACTTTTTGGAAGAATGTTCTCTGGTCAGATGAGACAAAAGTAGAGCTTTTTGGGAAAAGGCATCAACATAGAGTTTACAGGGAAAAAAAGAGGCCTTCAAAGAAAAGAACACTGTCCCTACACGGTACCTAATTGGTCTCAGCGGTCATATGAGAGCAAGACTCTCGGCAAGATGGGGCCATCATGGGGGTGGTGGCAACTGCAATAGTAACCATGGAACCTGACGTGCAGCCCCAACATCCAAAAGATCTGCCTGGGCTAGATCTAAGGCAAGCTCGGGTGCAGGTGGCACAGGCAGATACGTTTCCACTGCTACTGGTTTTGGCGGCAGCAACTGCATGCGGTAATCTCCTGTATGGGAATTTCTATGTACATTACCAAATTAAAAATTGATAGCAAAGTGCAAGAACTGGCTGGTCTGCAACGTTAACTCCCACCTGGACAAATTACTGGCAGTGCAGTCTTTGTCGTGCCACTTAGTGGAAACCACAGCATTTTGCCAACTGATGGCAGTGCACAGTCTCTATGGAGAATACCTAGCTGCTATTATATCTCTAGGAAAGCTGCCCTGCTTGATATCTTCATGTGGGCCTCTCCTTGTAAATGTTCATGTGAGAAAAGGTGCATGCCACCATCAATACATAGAACAGCAATTATCGGCAGGGACAATATATAGCTTTCATGGCCCATTGGGTTAATGTTTTGAGAGGCCACAGTCTAGAAACGCAGCAAGGCCTGATGCGTTCTAGTACTGACATCTCATGGGTACAGGACAGGCACAGTTTCAATACCAGGTGGGACCCATCCATCTCCTCCAGTTCCTCCACACTGGACCATTTCCAACAAACGTCACCAGAGCAAGCAATTACTTACAGTTCCCTTCCTCATTTCATGGATGTAAGGTGAAGCGCACATTGAGTGGCACTGTGGCACATGCTCTAGCATCAGTTTGAAAATCAATATACGATGGATGATTACTGCATGTCGCAAACCAAAGACACAATGGAGTGGAACTGGATAACTATGAGAGGAAGAAAAAGAACAACTTCTACCTCATGATCACTTTTGGAAGATAGTCCAGCTTTTTCACCTGGAAAGCTAGGCAATAAGCACACTGATAGTGTTATCCAAATTTTTCTTGAAATTACGTAATTTGTCACTACTTGTTGCTGTATGTGCACCCATAAAGGGGTCTTTATTGGGGACTTTTACCTTCACTCAATTCTTTATTATTTTTTAAAATTTCAGGCTTACTGATGGTGTGCCACAAATTTTCCTTGAAATACTGTAAATTGCCTCTCCGCCAAGACAATGTTAGTGGTATTTGGTCCCATTCAGGGATAACCGGCAGGTTAATCCAGATTATTTTCTGGCTCCCAACTGCAAAAATCCTTTCCATTTCAGAAGATATTCTAGTTTTTTTCAGTTGGAAGGCCAGACACACTGAAAGTGTGCCCCAATTTTTTTTTTTAATTCTGTAAACTGTTACTCTGTCAACACAATGTTGATGTGGCCTCCTCCAGTTCATCCAAACTAGACCACACCATCTCCTGCCCCCAACTTCACCAAGGCAGATCATTGCTTATGCTCCCCTCTCTTATATCATGGTTGTAAGGTGAAGTGTACATTGAATGGCACTGTGGCACATACTAGAGTGTCAGTTTGAGTAGCAGTATACAGTGAGGGCTTACTGCATGCAGAAAACCACAGACACAAATTAGTGAATAACTGTCTGTGAGAGGAAGAAGAAAAACAACTTCTACCTCATGTTCACTTTTGGAAGATAGTCCAGCTTTTTCATCTGGCAGGCTAGGCAGTAGGCACGCTGATAGTATGCCCCCAATTTTTCTTGAAATTCTGTAAATTGTTACTCCTCCAACACAATGTTGCTGTGGCATGTGCTCCCATATAGGGATAACTGGCAGGGTAATCCAGGTTATTTTCTGCCTCCCAAGTGTTGTTCTCAGAGTTAAATAATCAATTCCATTTCAGAATATACAGTGCTGGCCAAAAGTATTGGCACCCCTGCAATTCTGTCAGATAATACTCAATTTCTTCCAGAAAATGATTGCAATCACAAATGCTTTGGTAATAATATCTTCATTTAATTTGTTGTCAATGGAAAACCACAAAAAGAATTGTCAAAAAGCCAAATTGGATATAATTCCACACCAAACATGAAAAAGGGGGTGGACAAAAGTATTGGCACCCTTTGAAAAATCATGTGATGCTTCTCTAATTTGTGTAATTAACAGCACCTGTTACTTACCTGTGGCACATAACAGGTGGTGGCAATAACTAACTCACACTTGCAGCCAGTTGAAATGGATTAAAGTTGACTCAACCTCTGTCCTGTGTGCTTGTGTGTACCACATTGAGCATGGAGAAAAGAAAGAAGACCAAAGAACTGTCTGAGGACTTGAGAAGCAAAATTGTGAGGAAGCATGAGCAATCTCAAGGCTACAAGTTCATCTCCAAAGACCTGAATGTTCCTGTGTCTACCGTGCGCAGTGTCATCAAGAAGTTTAAAGCCCATGGCACTGTGGCTAACCTCCCTAGATGTGGACGGAAAAGAAAAATTGACGAGAGATTTCAACGAAAGATTGTGCAGATGGTGGCTAAAGAACCTCGACTAACATCCAAACAAGTTCTAGCTGCCCTGCAGTCCGAGGGAACAACAGTGTCAACCCGTACTATCCATCGGCGTCTGAATGAAAAGGGACTCTATAGTAGGATACCCAGGAAGACCCACTTCTGACCCAGAGACATAAAAAAAGGCAGGCTGGAGTTTGCCAAAACTTACTTGAGACAGCCAAAAACTTTTTGGAAGAATGTTCTCTGGTCAGATGAGACAAAAGTAGAGCTTTTTGGGAAAAGGCATCAACATAGAGTTTACAGGAAAAAAAAAGAGGCCTTCAAAGAAAAGAACACGGTCCCTACAGTCAAACATGGCGGAGGTTCCCTGATGTTTTGGGGTTGCTTTGCTGCCTCTGGCACTGGACTGCTTGACCGTGTGCATGGCATTATGAAGTCTGAAGACTACCAACAAATTTTGCAGCATAATGTAGGGCCCAGTGTGAGAAAGCTGGGTCTCCCTCAGAGGTCATGGGTCTTCCAGCAGGACAATGACCCAAAACACACTTCAAAAAGCACTAGAAAATGGTTTGAGAGAAAGCACTGGAGACTTCTAAAGTGGCCAGCAATGAGTCCAGACCTGAATCCCATAGAACACCTGTGGAGAGATCTCAAAATGGCAGTTTGGAGAAGGCACCCTTCAAATCTCAGGGACCTGGAGAAATTTACCAAAGAAGAATGGTCTAAAATTCCAGCAGAGCATTGTAAGAAACTCATTGATGGTTACCGGAAGCGGTTGTTCGCAGTTATTTTGTCTAAAGGTTGTGCTACCAAGTATTAGGCTGAGGGTGCCAATACTTTTGTCCGGCCCATTTTTGGAGTTTTGTGTAAAATGATCAATGATTTGACTTTTTTTCATTCTCTTTTGTGTTTTTTCATTGCAAGCAAAATAAATGAAGATATTATTACCAAAGCATTTGTGATTGCAATCATTTTCTGGAAGAAATTGAGTATTATCTGACAGAATTGCAGGGGTGCCAATTGACTGCCTAATAGCACAAACAAACAAACAAACACCAAAAATGATACAAAGGGAGTATTTGCCCTAACTCCCAGCCTGCCTGACGCGCGTTTCTGCTGAACTACGCCAGCTCATCAGAGGCACATGCATAAGGGCAAAGCAGAATACACCATAAGTGTGTGCAAACTGCCTGTATAATTTAGAGCGCCTAGTATAACCGCCCGGCTGGCCGTGATGAATGACCGCGGTCATGTGCCTCTGATGAGCTGGTGTAGTTCAGCAGAAACGCGCGTCAGGCAGGCTGGGAGTTAGGGCAAATACTCCCTTTTGTATCATTTTTGGTGTTTGTTTGTTTGTTTGTGCTATTAGGCAGTCAATTGTGGGAGTGTAATGTAAGCTCCCTAGATAGTGGCTAGTCAGACAATTTGGTCGGGCTTTTACTGACCTCTAGCCAGTTGGCGTGTATGTGTGTGTATGTTATACCTTCAGATGATTTATCCTTCACTTTTCCCCTTCAGTGAATTGATACCTAAATATTGGGAATTGCAATTTATAACTGAGGGGTGTTTGTGAAGTGATACAGGTATCACCATACTATCCTCCTATTTTGAGGTAGGCTACCTTTACCCTTTATATGACCTCATTATAGTATGGCATCTTCTTATTAGGTGCTTTCTTTTATATATAGATTTACATACTTTTAGTGGATATTAATAAAAGTTAGTTTTTAAGTGTACTTATTTCCTTATTGGGGATTTTCTTTATGTTGTTGGTACACATACCTTGCTATCAGATACATATCTTTAGAGTTTATAACTTAACAAGACAGATTAATTCGCTCAATACACTGGATAATTGTGATGTGGGGTATGAAGAAAAACTTGCTTGTGGGCTCAGTGTGATGCAATTCTTCATATTAGTGTTGCCCATGTTAAACCTCAGAAAGTTGTATATTCTAATGTCAAATTCAGAAGGGCTATGGCACATTCTGTTTGTTCTTATTTTCAGTGCTCTTTTTCTTAATTCTTCTTAATTGAGCTTTTACTTCCACCTATAAGCATTTCAAGTGCACTCCAGTCTTCCTATTACAAGTGCTCTTATCTAATTTTTTTTTCACATGTTAATGTAATGTTTAGAACAAAGTTCCATCTGGAAATTAGATATTTTGAAGCATACAGCTTAATAAAACTTTGGGATTTTCTGCATTACATATTCTTAAAGGTGTAGATAATGTATGTGTATAACGTGTGTGTGTGTGTGTGTGTGTGTGTGTGTGTGTGTGTGTGTGTGTAAATATTTATTAGTGCATTTTGTTCGTATTCACACCATGACCAAATAACACTAGCAATATACTGTCATGTGTTTGACATAGATGCAATATAAGACTTTTAACTAGTTTGTAATTAGAAATGAACAAGCCGTGTGTGTGTGTGTGTGTGTGTGTGTGTGTGTGTGTGTGTGTGTGTGTGTGTGTGTTTTTTTTTTTTTTTGTTTTTTTTTTTTCTGAATAATTTCATTCTAAATCAAGTGCCACAATTTCTCTGAAAAGTCATGCATGACACTCTGAGGTCTCCTAGGATTATATTCAACCCCTTTCAGGATCTTTAATACCAAGACAGAATTGGTAATGTCAGAGTGACAGCGACATATATGATTATGGGTTGTAGCCAATAGTGATGGGCAAAGCATGAGATGTAGGGGTAGTTCTAGTGTCAGCAGCGACAGTATGGTATGTAACATGAACAGGTAGACTGCATCAATGGTATCATACCCACTTTCAGCAATGGGAGGTCTATCATTGGTTGACTAGACTGTACACTGATTACAAACTTGACTATTTCCTGTCAATGGTCTAATCTGCTGAGCCAGAATTCTATGGGGACAAAGTTGCACCTGGACTGTGCTGTTTTCAGAAGATACTTTGAGCTATGTCTTTTCGGGTAGTGCTTATCTCTTTCCTGATGAGTGATAGGTTGGTGCTGGTTTATGTTTTTTTTTTTACAAAATTAGCTGCTATTTGTAGCAGTAGTGCTGACAGAGGCCGTAGAATGTTGATTTAGTAGGGAGCAGAGAGGGACCAGATAAAGTGGTGTAAAGGTAGACTGTTATGGTGCTGCAAGTCCAGGAGGGCTTTCTTGGCCACATAAGAGTGGCTGCAAAGAGAAGACTCTCTCCTCCACATGGTCATCACATTTGGCAAGCCATGATACATTCTTAAAAAAATATTGTTTCACCCCTTTTATGATGTGCTCCGTGCAGGAAGCATGTGCTACATTGCTTAAATTCAGTACTGCCGCAATGTTCCCGACATTATCGTTCACTACATTGCCCTGTTTTTGTAGATAGGTAGGCATCCAGGATAAATAGCCATGGCTTGTTTTCTGCCTACAGAACTTACACACTATTTTGACTTTTGTCCTCTGGCAATGAAGAGAAAATTCTCATATCGGAGATGTCTGAGCAAAGCCTCAATCAACACCTCCTCTGATGTGCTCACCTTCTTGTCACATTTATCCTGTTCCCAGACCCTCTCCAGCACAACATCATCATGATCATCATTATTATGTGTTATGTCATGGGTACTTACTCCACCTTGTGACATGAACCTCATCATCCTGAGTGCGACTTCCAAAAAAAGTACTTGTAGCATAAGGCCACTACTTCTTCTAGTAACTCTTACATTTTTCAGATTTTCAGTACAACTTGGCAATACAAGTTTTTTAAGTCCTCCTCCGTGTCCTATAGGGACAGACAACAGAGGTTAAAAGGCAGACCCATCCCCATATGAATCCAGTGTTTCCTGCCTCTATGGGACACAGGTTTAAATATTGTCTTACTTACCAGAGCAAGAAGGGATTTTCTGAACATTCCTTCCCTATTCTGAAATTAGGCTCAGGTTCCCTCCTCCTCCTGCACTTTTTGGCAAATCTGGATGAATATAGGACAGGCTCTGGTGCTCCCAGCTTGCTCCTTTCCCCCTTACTGCAAGAGAGGTGTACAGCACATGGCAAATGAGCCAAACTTCTGGCTAGTGGAACGCGTATCAGCGGCACTGACGTCATCACTATGCACGGCGCCATGATGTAACTTCGTTTTGGCCTTGGCATCCAGAAGTGTGTGTTTTCCACTGCCTGTGTTCCAGTACCAGTGGTTAGACAAATGTATTGTTCTATACCTGCTTCAGATACCCTGGAGAAGCGTTCTGATTGGCTGAAGTTGTGCGGTCCCTATTTGACAGTTGAAATGGTGCCCAACCAGATCTTTGACCTAAGGTAGGACAGAGTTTGATATTATTCCTGAGGGTGATGTATATTGCTCCAAATCCTTGGCCCAGTAAGTAATCTGTTAGGGGATGGAGGAGGTATGGTGTATAATTTATATCAGAGTACGCCTTATTTCTTCTATCCCCTATTTTTCAAGGAGACAAGAATGGGACACACAAAGCTAAGGGGAAAACACAGGCTCGCAGATGTGGAATTTGTGCCTTAAAACTTGCTCCTAGTGTAAAAAACCACTTGTCAGACATGTATTGAGAAAGTGTTTAAAAGAGGAACAACCATCCTTGATGGATGATATTAAATCCTTAATCCGTCATAAAATTCAAGTCTCACTGTCCTTGGCGTCTAGTCTTCATCCCACTCCTACCACTTCTGAAGGTAAGAAGAGAAAGGTGGAAATTTTAGGTATTGACTCTTCTGATTCCCATGCATGATAAAATCAAGAAATTAATAGAAAATGAATGGGAGGATCCAAAAAGAAGCTTTCTATTCTATGCCTTTAGAGAGTAAAGATTTCCTTTTGACTCTGAATTTATAAAAAGGATGTAAGAGCCACCAAAGGTGAATGTACAGGTGGCCAGAGTGGGTAAAAAAAACATTCTAACCTTTGATAAGGTCTCCTAACTCAAAGGTGATATAACTGAAGACTTGGCACTTAAATGGTTCATGCAAAGAAGGTTTAGGGTTAATTACAATGTCTAGCAATCCATAAAGGTAACATTTCGGTTGCTATCGCAACCTTCATCAGACAGACTGCAGGTGAAAATAGAGAATTCACGACAAAATGGCTAAGATAATGCTGGTGGCACGGGAACAGGCCTTGAGTGCAAAGTCTTCTGTTATACTCTTTGAAAGGGGTGGAACCCTACTTGGGTACCAAATACCGAGTGGAGTGACGTGTATTTCTGTGATTCAAAGATTTTTTTGTTTTTTAAAAAACTCCCAGTACTCAAGCTGGTCAAAAAAAAAAAACATCTTTTGTTTCCCTCGCTTTCAATTCCAGGAATACAGTGGAAAAGGAAAGTCTTGTAGGTGGCACTACTCCAAGGGAGGCATGGGTAGGAAATATCTTGTATCCCCAAATCGCCAAACCGTAGATAAACTGACTCTAAGATTGGAGGAAGGATATCAAATTTTATACAAGAGTGGGAAAAGATGAAAGAAAATCGATGGATCTTTATAAAGTCATCAGGGTCACAAGATAGAATTCTCCTGTTCCCCCTTCCAGGTTCATAGTGACAAGGGTCCTGGGCCCAGTCCTAGAACATATTCTTTAATGTGTGGACAAGCTCCTAGATCTACAAATAGTAATTGTTCCAAAATTAGAGAGCCAAGGTGTGATGATTCTGCCTAAATATGGCCATAACTCAGCTATATTTTGGTCTCTGGGTATAGAATATCCCTTCTTCCTTGCTTGCATACTGTGTACCTACAAGCCTAGGTGCATATTGGCAGTGGCGTCTGGGCTGGAACAATAGGGCTCCATTGTATTCCTATACAGCCCTGGCTGATCAAACAATAGTGCATTGTTCAAGCCTGGGCTGTTGACCAGATATGACTGATAACAGGGTATCAATTCACTTTGTCTCGTCTACATACAAAGGGTCTGAACGTGATTGAATTAACTCATCAGACGTACTGTCGCCGGTGACCTCATTCTGGGAGGGGGCATAAAGGGTATAAAAGATGAGGTAAGAGGTCTGTGGAGAGAGATATTGCAGGAGATTACACTATGGAGATTATGCAGGAGACCATCACAGACTTCCACTGAGAGAGACTTTGACTGAGATGCTACTATGAGTAGGCAGGTTGGAATGCTGCTGCTGACGATGATGAGCCTACAAGAGACTGTGAGAGACTGTTTTGAGAGCATGCAGGCGGGATTATCGTTTTAATGCCACATGCTGAAAAGCCTCCACTGGTGACTCACACATGCCATGTGTGAGTGTTGGACTATAGAACCACATCAAGGACATGTGTGGTAAAGTAATCATTTCACCTTTAATCCCTTTTATTTTATTTGTACTGTATCTTGTAACTAGTAACTGTTAATGCTTGCATATATCTGCATATCTGTTCTGATCTGTATATGTTAGATTTTAATACCGACCCATTTAGGGGTTAATAAATATATAAAATTTAGAAGGCTTGTCTTGTATTTATCTGTGAACCCGGCACTCACTGGCGGTGAGTGTGGTTTTTATATGAAAGAGGACTCAGGGTGTGGCCAAAGCGGTTTGGCGCACGGAGGATCTTTCACACAAGGGTTTTATTCAAATGTATTGTTAGTAAAAACAACAAATGGAACCTACAGAACAATTATAAACATGAAGCTACTGAACAAGTTTGTCAGATACCATTGTTTCAAAATGGAATCGATTTAAAAACGACCATTCCTTTTATTGGGAGGAATTTTATGATGATCACAATACACAATAATATCATGTTCCAATCCATGCTGTATATCAAAAATTCCTAAGATTTGAGATAGTCTGAGATTAGAAGGTATACCGTTGCCAGTTTACCTCCCTCCCCTTAAGCGTCAGTTCTGTGCCATGGATCTTTACAAAGATAATGGAAGAAGTCACCTCCTCTCAGGAGACAACAGATAATTACTCCTTACGTGGACGATCTGTTAATTGTGGGAAAAGACCAAGTTCTTCAGTCACCTTTACAGAAGATATGCCAAGTACTACAGGATTTGGGCTGGATAATAAACCTGGAGAAATCCGATTTACATCCATCCACAGAAAGTCTTTCTAGGCATTCTGTTAGACTCCAAGAGGCAGATGCCTTTTCTTCCGGAAGAGAAAATAGACTCTTATTCAGAAGATAAGATCATTCCAAACCAAAAGATGGGTAACATTAAGATGTGCAATGTCTGTACTATGCTCAATGACTGTCTGCATTCAGGTTGTTCCCTGGAGCCATGCCCACTCGTCCTCTTCAGGCTCTTATATTATCCACTTGAGAAAAAAAAAAAGAATAAATTTTTTCTTCCTCCCGGAGTGAGGTCCAGCAGCAGAAGATTGGGAGCATGTATAGAAAGCCAGTCCTTTCAGGGAAGATAGTCTGAGTATGAGTCTGATTTCTGAGAACTCTATGTGGTGTGGAAAGCCTTGTAAGCATCAGGGCTCAAGTATCAAGATCTACGCAGACAATGTTATGACAGTGGCTTATCTTCGCCACCAAGAGGGCACTTGATACAACAAATCCTTCTTGGGGAAAAAATTTTTCTTTTCCTGGGCAGAGAGAAATTTACTCACAGCAGTGTATGTAAGAGGTTCAAACAACATTCATACAGATTTCTTGTGCAGAAAGGATCTGAATCCAGGGGAATGGAGCCTCTCCGATCAGGTCTTTCTTCAGATTATTCAGAAATTTTTTTCAAACTCCTTCTAACACTAAAGAGTTGGAATTCCATTCATTGGAATATAATGCATTCTATACAGAATCATAAACTGAGTAAATCTGTGAGATACATTTATACGACGGTCTTAATATTTTTACACACAGTTTCTTTGGTTGACTATAATAGAATTAAGATCTTTAGACCATTTTTGTTAAACCCTCAAACTTTTCCTACATGAATAACTTAAACATGACATCTAATCCCCCTATCTTTAATTCTTCTTCACCAAGAAATCTTTACTAATTTAGACATTTCATTTTTTTCAGTATTGCGTTCATTTAGCCGTAAAATTAACATTCACAAGGGGTAAAAGGAGAAAAGCATCTCAGTTTATGAAACTTCTCCCGAGCACAGAAATACCCCACATGTGGGTGTAAACTGATATTTGGGCACACCGCCGTGTGAAAGGGAAGGAGCACCACTGAGTGTTTGAAAAGCAGATTTTGCTGGAATAGTTTTCAGGTGCGCCTAGATGTCTCATTTTCAGAGCCCCTAGAATATCAATATAATGGAAACCACCCGAAAAATGTCTCCATTTGGAAACTAGACCCCTTGCAAAATTTCTCAAGGGGTATAGTGAGCATTTTGACCCGAAAGTTGTTAAACAGATTTTATTAACAATGGGATGTCAAAATCAACTCCCCCCCCCCCCCCCCCCAATAAACCGTCCATAAAGCCCCAAATTTTTCATTTTTACAAGGTGTTAAACAAGAAAAACACACCACAGTTTGTTACACAATTTTTCTCCTGAAGATTGGAATTCCCCATATGTAGTCGCATACTGCTGCATGGGTACATGGTGAGGCTCAGAATGGAAAAAGCACTATTTGGCTTTTGGAGGGCAGATTTGCTGGAATAATTTTCAGGTGCCATGTCGCATTTGCAGAGCCCCTAAAGTACCAGTACGATGGAAACCCCCTAAGAAGTGACCCCCATTTTAAAAACTAAACCCCTCAGGGAGTTTCTCAAGTGGTATTATCATTTTGAGCCCAAGTGCTTCCCAAAAATGAATGTACAAAGTGAAAACTTCAATTTTTTTTTTTTTTTAAAGAAATATGCAATCCTATGCCCAATACATTGCACCCATTTTGTGTCATCAGAAACATGCAATCCTAAAACAAAAAAAGTTGTACGTGTGGGCATAAACTGCTGTTTGGGCACATAGCAGGGTTCAGAAAATGAGCACTGCGCTTTTTAGCTTTTTGGAGTATATATTTAGAGGGACTTTTTGGACACCATGTTTTTGCAGAACCCTGGAGGTGCCAATAAATTGGAATTCCCCAAGAATTGACTCCATTTTGTAGGGGAAATTTTAGGGTCAAATGTAATGGTGTTCAAAAACCTGCAATCTAAATCTGCGCTCCAAAAGCACATAGCCCTCCTTCACCACCCTGCTGTGTTCCCAAACTGCAGTATATGCCCACATGTATGACACTGTTGTACCCAGGGTATCAGACTTAACCATGCCATATGTGGGTATAAACTGCTGTTTGTGCACAGCCAGACACAGAAGGGAAGGAGCGCTATTTTGGTTTTTGGAGCAGTTTTCTTTTCAGATGTCATGACACTTTTGTAGAGCCCCTAAATTTCCAGTAAAGTGGAATTTGCAGACTTGTGACCGCATTTTGGAAACTACACCACTGTAGGGATTTATCAAGTGGTGTAGAAAGAATTTTTAACCACTCAGCTTTGCATTAATTTAATTTCCAGAAGTGGATGCGCAGCTGATAATGAAAAGTGAAACCTGCAATTTTTCCAGAAATTTGCCATTTGTGCTCAATATGTTGTACCCAGCTTTTGTTAGCAGAGACGCATACTCCAAAAACTGTTAAGCAGGTATCCTGGGCACAACAGCTTTTGAAGCGTTCATCTCTGATATAAGCTGGGCACAACATATTGCGCACTGAAATTACATATTCCTGGTAAAACTGCAATTTTCACCTTTCACCATCAGCTGCGTATTCATTTCTAGAAAATAAATTAATGCAACTCTTGGGGGTTAAAAATACCCACTGTACCCCTGGATAAATTCCTTCAGGGGTGTAGTCTCCAAAATAGGGTCAAATGTCAGGGGATTCCACTTAACTGGCATTTCAGGGCTCTGCAAAAGTGTAATGATGTCCAAAAACCAAAGTAAGGCTGAGGCTCCACGTTGCAGAAACGCAGCTTTTTTTTGTTGCAGATTTTGCTGTGTTTTTATGAGCCAAAGCCAGGATTGGGTTGAGCTGAAGGGAGAAGTATAAGAACTTCCTACATATTTCTCATTCCTTTTGTAGCCACTCCTAGGTTTGGCTCAAAAAAACGCAGCAAAATCTGCAACAAAAAAAGCAGCTTTTCCTCAACATGGGGCCTCAGCCTAACACTCATTCCCCTGTGTGTCCAAATAGCAGTTTATACCCACATATGACATTATGCCCACATGTATGATATTGTTGTACCCAGGATAGCATACTTAAACTGCTGTTTGGGCACACAACAGGGCACAGAAGGGATGGAGTGCTATTTGGCTTTTAGAGCACAGATTTAGACGGTTTGGTATCTGTATGCCATGTCATTTTTACAGAGCCTCTAAGGTACCAGTAAAGTAGAATCCCCTATGACTCCATTTTGAAAATTTTCACCCCTCAAAGAATTTCTCAAGGGGTGTAGTAAGCATTAGTTTCCCAGACATGAATGCACAGAGGATGGTTAAAAGTGAACATGTAAGCTGTGTGGAGTAGCTCCTATGAATGGGCGGTGGGGGTCACTTCTGGTTTCTTTTCCCTTGTAAGTTCTAAAGCTTGGTGTAGCCTGATATATGCTTATACATTCCCTTCCTACCGCAGCCAGTTGTGTTGTAATGATTTGGTGTTTTTGGGGGGTTTTGTCTTCACGTTGTACAAGTGCTATATGTATATATTATTAATAATACATTTTTTCTTTCTGGTATCTAGAGATGAGCGAATTTCTCAAAAGTTCGATTTGAAGTTCCAAAAAAATTTGCTTCAATCAGAATTACTTCGCAGCGAATAAACAGCTATTTCCAGGCTGCAGAGAGCCGGGGAGGGTAGCAAAATGGCGGAAGCCCGTGGATGCTGTGGTCGTGTCTCTCTCTCTCTCTCTCTCTCTCTCTCTGTGTCTCTGTCTCTATCTCTCTCTCTCTCTCTCTCTCTCTCTCCTTTTATTCATGTGGAAGGATCTGCTAACAAGCAAAGACACACCTAACCAATCTCACTAGAGAACATCTTGTGATAGTCTGATGTCACACAGGTCCTTATTAAATTTTCGTTACCGCGAACTACCAAGAAATTCCGGAATCGTGGCGAATCAAAGATTTCCTGAGTATTCGGATCGAATTCCACTTTTGCAGAATCGATTCGCTCATCTCTAGTGATATCCAGCAAAAAAAAAAAAAAAAAAACAGCCCTCATATGGCTGAGATGTATTTATGCCTATAACTTATTTGAATACATTTTATTAACTTTTTTAACCCCCCCCCCTCTACAAAAAAAAAAAAAAAATAAATTCTGGCATTGTGTTTTAAATTTTTACATTTTTTTGCCGTGCAGTGTACAGCATAAGTGACATGTTACCTTGTATTTTGTGGGTTGTTATGATTACAGCCATCCCTCATCAAGAGACAAACAAGCTCTGAATTAATACCAGCCTAATTCAGAGCTTGTTTGTTCTTTGACGAAGTCTGTAAGCGGGTGAAAAGCAGCACTTCTCACTACAGCGCATGCAATTTCCGCACATGCTCTGTAGTGAGAAGTGCTGTTGCTAATGCCTAAATCTAATGATAGGTCCTCTTTAAAGGGAGTCTTTCATGTGCTCATTTACTATATATGCGGTTTTATATACAGTGCCTTGCGAAACTATTCGGTCCCCTTGAACTTTTCAACCTTTTGCCACATTTCAGGCTTCAAACATAAGGATATAAAATTTTAATTTTTTGGTGAAGAATCAACAACAAGTGGGACACAATTGTGAAGTGGAACGAAATTTATTGGATATTTTAAACTTTTGTAAAAAATAAAAAACTGAGAAGTGGGGCGTGCCAAATTATTCGGCCCCCTTAAGTTAAAACTTTGTAGCGCCACCTTTTGCTGCGATTACAGCTGCAAGTCGCTTGGGGTATGTCTCTATCAGTTTTGCACATTGAGAGACTGAAATTCTTGCCCATTCTTCCTTGGAAAACAGCTCAAGCTCAGTGAGGTTGGATGGAGAGCGTTTGTGAACAGCAGTTTTCAGCTCTTTCCACAGATTCTCGATTGGATTCAGGTCTGGACTTTGATTTGGCCATTCTAACACCTGGATACGTTTATTTCTGAACCATTCCATTGTAGATTTTGCTTTATGTTTGGGATCATTGTCTTGTTGGAAGATAAATCTCCGTCCCAGTCTCAGGTCTTTTGCAGACTCCAACAGGTTTTCTTCCAGAATGGTCCTGTATTTGGCTCCATCCATCTTCCCATCAATTTTAATCATCTTCCCTGTCCCTGCTGAAGAAAAGCAGGCCCAAACCATGATGCTGCCTCCACCATGTTTGACAGTGGGGATGGTGTGTTCAGGGTGATGAGCTGTGTTGCTTTTACGCCAAACATATCGTTTTGCATTGTGGCCAAAAAGTTCGATTTTGGTTTCATCTGACCAGATCACCTTCTTCCACATGTTTGGTGTATCTCCCTGGTGGCTTGTGGCAAACTTTAAGCGAGACTTTTTATGGATATCTTTGAGAAATGGCTTTCTTCTTGCCACTCTTCCATAAAGGCCAGATTTGTGCAGAGTATGACTGATTGTTGTCCTATGGACAGACTCTCCCACCTCAGCTGTAGATGTCTGCAGTTCATCCAGAGTGATCATGGGCCTCTTGGCTGCATCTCTGATCAGTCTTCTCCTTGTTTGAGATGAAAGTTTAGAGGGGCGGCTGGGTCTTGGTAGATTTGCAGTGGTCTGATACTCCTTCCATTTCAATATGATCACTTGCACAGTGCTCCTTGGGATGTTTAAAGTTTGGGAAATCTTTTTGTATCCAAATCCGGCTTTAAACTTCTCCACAACAGTATCACGGACCTGCCTGGTGTGTTCCTTGGTCTTCATGATGCTCTCTGCGCTTTAAACAGAACCCTGAGACTATCACAGAGCAGGTGCATTTATACGGAGACTTGATTACACACAGGTGGATTATATTTATCATCATCAGTCATTTAGGACAACATTGGATCATTCAGAGATCCTCACTGAACTTCTGGAGTGAGTTTGCTGCACTGAAAGTAAAGGGGCCGAATAATATTGCACGCCCCACTTTTCAGTTTTGTAAAACATAAAAAAGTTTAAAATAACCAATAAATTTCGTTCCACTTCACAATTGTGTGCCACTTGTTGATTCTTCACCAAAAAATTTTAATTTTATATCCTTATGTTTGAAGCCTGAAATGTGGCAAAAGGTTGAAAAGTTCAAGGGGGCCAAATACTTTCGCAAGGCACTGTACCGCTAAAAAGCTGACCATTCAGCGCACTGATATCTCCCCACTGTCAGAAAGGCGTTCCTTACCGACCTGTGTCATCACTGGGCTGTAAGCAATGCCCCCCCCCCCTTCCCGACTGTATGCTAACATAGCTTTGTACTGTCAGAGGGGGCAGTAAGGAATGCCCTTCTGACAGTGGGGAGATATCAGTGCCATTAATTTATCTCCAGCCCTGGGGCACATACCGGGAAAGCCGACAAAGCGCTGAATTCAGCGTACTGTTGGCTTTCTAGTGGTATATAAAACCGCACTTTGATGAGGACATGAAAGGTTCTCTTTAATAGCAATTAACCCCATCATGTCCTACACATTAACCCTTGTGTGCTTCACATAAGAGTTACTGATATGTGAGACATGAAGGTACTAATTAAGTACCTTCATTATTGAGGTTCTTTTATTAGTACCCCCATATGTCTCACATACTAGTAACCCTTATGTGAAGCACACAGGGGTTAATGTAAGGGACATGATGGGGTTAATTGCTATTAATGTGAGGCACATGGAGTTACTAAAACTAAATTAATAACCCCAAATGCCTGACATTAATAGGAATGGTCAGTGCCGGTTTTAGACAAAAATGTGACCCTGTGCAAAATTAAAAGTGGGGCCCCAAATCCTGATATACCAACAACACTGTCATATTTAGTCATTTCAGAAGTCAGGGCTGCACTTCCAGCGACATTGATATAGTTGTGAAACCATCATGTGTGTACCGCTATACTGAGAAGAAATATTACCACTATACAGACAATTACCAGACAATACACATCATATAAAGACCACAAATGCCTCTATACTAGGCCCAGGTAGCACACTACCTTGACACGATGACTACCTCCATGAGGTAGTCATGCACTGCGCATACTTCTATCCTAACAAACATCAGATCAAGTAAAGGTTTTTTTACAGCCCATTTTTTATACTGATAATCTATCCACAGGACAGCTCATCGGTACGTCAGTATGTAATCTGTCAGGGTTCGACACCTGAACCCCACACATATCAGCTGTTCTAGCAGCTTCCGGGTGATGGACACTGCTTGTGGACAGGATGCCGCACTGCTCCTATTCAAGCAATAGGAGAGGTGCTGCAATTACCCAGAAACACCACTTTACAGTGGATGGCACTAACTACTGTGCCACTCCTAGTACTTGAATAGTAACAGTGCTGCATCCTGTCCACTACCAGCTATCAGCACCCGGAAGCTGCTAGAACAATCAGACGCGGACAGAATACATACTGTGGATATGTGATCAGTATCAAAATTCAGTTTGCGCCTGAAAACTCCTTGAAAATAGTGATTTAATAATATCCTTTTCTATCCCCAGTAATAACAATCCCCTTTTTTGTCTATACACAATACAAGTGACCACCTTTGTATCACCTTATGAGTTATTATAGCGCCCCCTTATAAGTCAATTCCCCTTACTAATAAAAGTTCCTTCTTTTAATTAATAATAAGAGGGCCTTATATTAGTGAAGCTGAAGGAACTATTACTTATAAGGCCCTCTTATTATTAATAATCTCCCACTGGCCTTGTTAATAATAGTTCCTCCAAATAGATATATATATATATATATATATATATATATATATAGCCCCCCTTATTAATAGTAGCTCCCCAACTGGCCTTATTATTAATAGTTCCTCCTTATAAATCCCTCCCCATATTTAATAGTTCTTATTAATAATAGATCCTCTGTATAAATAGCCCCCTTATTACCAGTAAAAATAGTTCTTCCATATAAATATATATTTTAGGGTGGGCTGTTTATAAGGAGGATCTATTATTAAAAAAGCTAGGGGAACTATTACCCCCCATTAATAAGTTACCCCACTAGATTTACTATTAATACTATTAATAGTTCCTCTTTATACATACCCACCTTTATATAATTGATCCCTTAGCCTTATTAATATTAGTCTCTCCTTATAAATACATATACAAATATATGTATATTTATGGGAAACTATTATAAATATGTGCCCCACTTTTTTAGCAATAGCGC
Source organism: Leptodactylus fallax (assembly GCA_947044405.1). Taxonomy (NCBI): domain Eukaryota; kingdom Metazoa; phylum Chordata; class Amphibia; order Anura; family Leptodactylidae; genus Leptodactylus; species Leptodactylus fallax. The sequence continues at coordinate 2,037,358 of CAMRHE010000349.1, forward strand.
CCTTTTATTTCTCATAAAACTTTGACTCCCCTTACCACGCTCTCCTGCTGAGTCCTGAAGCTGAAGTCTCTCCCCGCTTGTGGACTCCAGAGCAGGTCCGGCGCACGGGTCTTCTACATAGTCAACTATCGGAGCAGGGACTCTGTAGCTCCCTGCTCTGCATAGAGGTCCATAATATCGGCGTGCTATACATTAGTGTATTGGCTAGCACGCCGATACATTTGTTATTAAGGCTGCCCCGATCCAGATCACCAGACCAAACGCCTGGTGCTGCAGATCCCGGGGCCCCTTAGGATACAGGGGCCCTGGGCATTTGCCCAGTTTGCCCCCCCCTAACGCCGGCCCTGGGAATAGTAACCCCAGCATGTATCTGTTGGTGTTTTTTACTTTAACATTGATCTACTCCCCTCCCTTCTCCTATCCTCCTCTTCTTTGCAGGTTGTACATGGCTCTGCCTTCTGGGCTTTCCTCACACCTCTCATTGGTGGGCAGGGAGGGTAGCAATTTAATGCATGCAGGTCCCGTACGAGCAAAATATGCTATGCGTGCCAACAGTGGGACACGTGCCAGGGGTTGCCAACCCCTGAGCTATGCAATACAATCAATTAAATACAGCCTAAGTCAACAGCTATTATACAGTTATAAATTGTCCATATTGAGTAAAGCAGCAATCTGTTCCAATTAGAGCTTTCTAGGTATAGTCCACCAGATCCTAATATCAAGATTCTTTCAAGGCTGACCGAAACCTCAAAGTGTAGCAAGTTTTCCATGTAATCCAAGTCAGATGACAACATAAGGCACATGCTATTGGTGGAGCAGCCAAATTCTGTCTACAATGGAAGCTGCACTTGTAAAATTACAGGTTAAACACAAACTCTTAACGCCTCAAAATATCTTCTGTAACTTGAGGCCATAGTTGCAAGAGTGCTGGGAATGCGTATAACTACAGTGCCTTGCGAAAGTATTCGGGCCCCCTTGAACTTTTCAACCTTTTGCCACATTTCAGGCTTCAAACATAAAGATATAAAATTTTAATTTTTTGGTGAAGAATCAACAAGTGGGACACAATTGTCAAGTGGAATGAAATTTATTGGTTATTTTAAACTTTTGTAAAAAATAAAAAACTGAAAAGTGGGGCGTGCAATATTATTCGGCCCCTTTACTTTCAGTACAGCAAACTCACTCCAGAAGTTCAGTGAGGATCTCTGAATGATCCAATGTTGCCCTAAATGACTGATGATGATAAATATAATCCACCTGTGTGTAATCAAGTCTCCGTATAAATGCACCTGCTCTGTGATAATCTCAGGGTTCTGTTTAAAACACAGAAAGCATCATGAAGACCAAGGAACACACCAGGCAGGTCTGTGATACTGTTGTGGAGAAGTTTTAAAGCCGGATTTGGATACAAAAAGATTTCCCAAACTTTAACCATCCCAAGGAGCACTGCGCAAGCGATCATATTGAAATGGAAAGAGTATCAGACCACTGCAAATCTACCAAGACCCGTCCCTCCCTCTAAACTTTCCTCTCAAACAAGGAGAAGACTGATCAGAGATGCAGCCAAGAGGCCCATGATCAGTCTGGATGAACTGCAGAGATCTACAGCTGAGGTGGGAGAGTCTGTCCATAGGACAACAATCAGTCGTACACTGCACAAATCTGGCCTTTATGGAAGAGTGGCAAGAAGAAAGCCATTTCTCAAAGATATCCATAAAAAGTCTCGTTTAAAGTTTGCCACAAGCCACCTGGGAGATACACCAAACATGTGGAAGAAGGTGCTCTGGTCAGATGAAACCAAAATTGAACTTTTTGGCCACAATGCAAAATGATATGTTTGGCGTAAAAGCAACACAGCTCATCACCCTGAACACACCATCCCCACTGTCAAACATGGTGGTGGCAGCATCATGGTTTGGGCCTGCTTTTCTTCAGCAGGGACAGGGAAGATGGTTAAAATTGATGGGAAGATGGATGGAGCCAAATACAGGACCATTCTGGAAGAAAACCTGTTGGAGTCTGCAAAAGATCTGAGACTGGGATGGAGATTTATCTTCCAACAAGACAATGATCCCAAACATAAAGCAAAATCTACAATGGAATGGTTCACAAATAAACGTATCCAGGTTTTAGAATGGCCAAGTCAAAGTCCAGGCCTGAATCCAATCGAGAATCTGTGGAAAGAGCTGAAAACTGCTGTTCACAAGCGCTCTCTATCCAACCTCACTGAGCTCGAGCTGTTTTCCAAGGAAGAATGGGCAAGAATTTCAGTCTCTCGATGTGCAAAACTGATAGAGACATACCCCAAGCGACTTGCAGCTGTAATTGCAGCAAAAGGTGGCGCTACAAAGTATTAACTTAAGGGGGCTGAATAATTTGGCACGCCCCACTTTTCAGTTTTTTATTTTTTACCAAACGTTAAAATATCCAATAAATTTCGTTCCACTTGTTGATTCTTCACCAAAAAATTAAAAGTTTATATCCTTATGTTTGAAGTCTGAAATGTGGCAAAAGGTTGAAAAGTTCAAGGGTCCCGAATACTTTCGCAAGGCACTGTATATACAGCAAATCAACATGAAGAGCCAATACACATTTTGTGGTTTCCCTTGTATGTATCTGCAGTTTTTGATGTAGTGTGTAATTTGGTTTATAGAATGGAAATGCCTCTAGACCCTGTCCTGTGTATTTTGCAGAGGGTTACATGGATTTTGGGGTCTCTTTTGGATTTGGGGGTCTGGAGGCTCCTTCATGAACAAGGCATTTGTCATATATTCATTTTAGGTGCCAGTGTTTTCTACCATCCTGGTAGACGAAGACAGAGCAGTTTCCACCTCCTATGTATTTTGTAAAAGTGGTAGCAAGTGGCTCCCCATGCTGAGTCCTGGTTCCAGACTGTGTATGGTTGTGGCCTAATTTAGTAGAAGGCAGTGTGTCTGAAGTAGGGCAGGCTTATTAGAAATAAAGGGGCGCCAGCCCCTGTTTTACACAACGCTGATACCGGAGGTGAAGGGGGAAAAGTCTATGCCAGAAGTAAGCACAACATCAGAAGTAATGCTGTTAGGAGGGCTTGTTTAGCAGGCCTGTCATGGTTTGATCTGATCTGTGTTTCCTGTGGGTAAGAGGTCTTCTCTTCCCACACCAATAGAAACTAATCCACAAAGTAGTCTTTCTCTCTCTTTCTTTCTTCTTTCTTCTCTCTTTCTTCTTTCTTCTCTCTTTCTTTTTTTTTCCCCCCTTCTCTTTTCCCCTCTCTCCCTCTCCTGCCTTAGGGGTCATCTGCTCCTACTCCTTCTCTTACCTTTGAGAATTCGTCAAAGGCCTAGAATGGATGTTGCAGCGTTTTTGTATTCCGAGGATGGGATGAGGATACAAATTCTTATTCCATTATCGAATGATGATGATATATTTTTTTATTTTGAGAAGTTGATATGAAGACTCTGCTAAGAGCTGTAACAGTTTGCCCTGTTTACGATGAAATGTTTGGACCTGTCAATGTACATTTTGAATAAATTAATTAGAAAACTATCTTAGAAATAGAACGAGTGCTTTCCCATGTTTAAAAACTTTTTTTTTTTCTTCAGACACCTTGGCCAAATTTGTGGTTTGCGGACAATAGATGGAGCTTTTCTCCCAAGAAAAAAATCTGAAATAAAAAAGTAATTAATGTACCAATCAATTTTTTTTAGGGTTTTTGTGTGTCCCCTAAAGGGTTCCCTGAAGGAAAACCCGGTTAACAAGAAGCAGTCCTTTTATCCCTTTTAGAGTCCAGTTTAGGGACTATAAAGAAAAATGAAAGGCATGTATTATATCAGATAGGGGAGGCAAAAAACATATTCTAAATCCTCAAACAATGACCCCCAGGTTTGGGTCAGTTGCAGAGTCTTTTCTTAGCCTTGCAGGAGACTAACTCAGTATCCTTCAAGAGGGCCTGAGAATAGTGTCCCCCTCTCTCTCTCCTTCCATGTTTGTGGTGACTTTGCAGGCTTCCCTTCTTTTCAGGAGCAGATATTTCTGGGATTCAAGTCCATCAGTTCGATTAAAAGTTTGAAGTTCCTGAATCAATTGATAAAATTATACGGGATACTGTTCAAGTTAACATGGTATTTATAGTAGATCACTGATCTTTATAGAGATCATTAGATTGTGTCTGAACGAAGGCTGCTTTGGGGGAGGCATCTGCTCAGATGGTTTGCAGTACCAGTCTGGTCTGGCTCTCTTTTGTTGGTAGCTGACCTCTTTAGAGTGTGGTGTCCCCTTGTCTTGTACATCTACTATCGGTGATTCCTTGTTATACTTGTTAATGTATTATTTTTCTATATTGTAAAATTGATCTATAAACAGGTCATACTTAGGTATTTGTTGGAACAATTCAATTATACAATGTTTTTTAATATCTAATGTTCCTACTTATCCATTCTATTGGAATTAGTGAGTGTGTATTTTTATTTTTTTAATATTCAAGTCTGGTGCACATGTCGGGTTAGGATCACAATGATCATACCGCTGGACCCCCCACCCCCATCTTGTTTTACTTACAGACTAAGCCTGTCTTCATTTTAAATGTCCTGAGATAGAGATAGAGATAGAGAATATATATATAGATATATATATATATATATATATATATATATATATAACTTTTAATTTCTATTGGTTTAATAACATTTAAGCAACAGTACAGTCGAATTTAAAGTAAATACAGTACATAGGGCCAATAGTTGTTGCACAAGGTGTATATAAAATCAAGTAAACTCAACAAAAAGAAATGGGACATGAGTTGTCCCACTCACTACTCTTTCTGCCAATAAAAGCAAAGGGGAAGCAGGCAAAAAGAAAATAAGAGAGAGCGAAAGGTAGGATTGAGGAGAGGGTAAAAGGGGGGAAGAAAAGGCGATAAACTCAGGTCTATTGGGAGCCGCTCGGTTGAGAGGTGGTAGCGTCCAACCAAGTGTAATAACCAGGGTTAGTCTTAAAGGATGTCCATGGTAACCATAAAAGGGCAAGCTAGTCAGAGTGTTGTCATCTTCAGCCATGAGAAGTTCTATCCTGTGGATATGTTCAAGTTCATTCAACCATTCCCTGATTGAAGGGGGGACAGGAGTTCGACCAGTGGCGAGGGAGGACTGTCCTAGCAGCTGTGCTGTCATTTAGTTTTAAAAGTCCTGTATTGATGCACAGTTTTTAGGCTGGAGAAAGGGGGGTGGCTCCCATCCAAAATGCAAAATAATTTATGCAGCATCCCAGAGTGCTACTGCTTTAAGTGTTTGTCTATTGTGCCTCCGGGTTATGTTGGTATGTCCTGTCCTTTATGTTATATGTCACTGTTTTGCAGCTTCCCCTTGTTATTTCCCCCTCACTGTTCAAACTTTTGCCTTGGTTCAGCCCTGGCCAATCACAGGCCACTGGGTGGGGTTGTAGGAGACTCTAGTCTCCACGGCGACCGTTGGTCCTCGGTGTTCAGTTCAGTGTCTGCCAGTTCCAGAGTGTGCAGAGGTTTCCTGCATCCAGCAGCTGGACTGAGGCCCAATGGCTAGCCTTACATCTTTAAGGAGGATTATCTTTCACCCCAGGCTCAACTACAGACAACCCTGTTTAAGGGAGTTGCTGCTGTCTGCAGTATTGGATGTTTTCTGTGCAGCCAGGAGGAAGAGGAGAGGACTCTGACAGGAGGAACGAGTGCAGACCTAGTCTACAGGTAAGCGGACCCCTGTCAGGTCTCCCTGCGCCACTATCCCCAGCATCCTCATCTGGGAGAGGCACAAGAGGAGGAATAGTCAGGAAGTATACCATAGAGCCTGTAACATACCTGGGCCCCCCCAACACCAAGGTTTGGGGATTGCAGAGTGTAGTACTACTACTCCCATTTGGGAAGCTGCCATTTACTTCTGTTCCAGTTCCCAAAATAAACTGTTACCTGGTTTACTGCATCTCTGGCTTCCTGAATCGTGCCTGCATTACCATCTGGGCCCTTCCGACCAACATCACACTGGCTCGGAGAGGAGAGGTCCCCTCTCCAACTGGAAGCGTCCCAGGGAAAACTACTACCGCCACCATCCAGTAGCGCTGCAGGACCCTCCCTTGAGGGTGTCTGGCCCCGGAGCGTTTGGTTGAGTGTGCTCGGCCTAGTAGGTCTCCTCCATCTGGGTTGTGGCATTTACTATTTTCAGTACTATATTTTCTTTACTATATCAGTCAACAGCCATATTTTTAACTTTATTTAAAAGCTGGTTTTATATGGTAGCACTCTGAATTAGGCCCTTTTTCTCCTTTGTTTATTCTGTGTTATCCAGTGTATTGCTTACCTTTTGGTCTGTTTCACTGGCTGGAGCAGCAACCACTGCAGGGAAGACATGCACACTATCCACACACAACAGTTTCCATGCCTAAAACAGTCTTAATAAGTGAGACCTGTCCTACCACTAGCTTGTGATAGATCTACTCTTTTGTATAGGCTTCAATAGGTACTACCCATGTGTTTTTTTTTTTTTTGTTTTGTTTTTTTTTAAGTTATGCTAATCTTTAGGTTCTTAGTCAAATTCAAGCTTGTTCTTCTCATGCTGTGGTCTTTTTTTTTTGAGAAGAAAGGAGTATATCCCTGGACCAAATTTGCAGGGCTGCTACATGGCCCAATGTAAATACTTCCATTAAACAATATACAGTGGGGAAAATAAGTATTTGATACACTGGCAATTTTGCAAGTTTTCCCACCTACATAGAATGGAGAGGTCTGCAATTTTCATTGTAAGTACACTTCAATTGTGAGAGAGAGAATCTAAAAAACGAAAATCCAGAAAATCGCATTGTATGATTTTTAAATAATTAAATTTTGCATTTTATTGCTCGAAATAAGTATTTGATTGCCTACCAACCAGCAAGAATTCCTGCTCTCACAGACCTGTTAGTTTTTCTTTAACCACTTCCGTACCGCCCATAGACTATATACGTTCAAGGGGTGGTTGCATTGTTCTGCAAGGACGTACCGATACGTCTAAGCAGAACTCAGCAGCTGCACGAAATTGTGCAGTTGCTGAAACGGGGAGCGGCTGTAACTTCAGCCGTAGCTCCCGGAGAGAAGGCAGGGAAGGTTTATTACCTGTAGTAACGTGCAGGAGGCTGCATTCCTCCTGCAACTGGGGCTAAATGTACCAGCCCCAGTTAAAGAGGAAATCGGCCTCCCCCACAAAAAATAAAGGTAATCAGATGTCCCCAAAGGTCTATTATGACCTTATGGGGACACAATGTAAAAAAAAAAAAAAAAAAAAAAATCAAAAAAGTAAATAAAATAATATAATATGCCAATAAAATGCCCTTATGACAGGTTATAGTCCCACCCCCCGACGACACCATAAAAAATAAAAATTACCGTTACGGAGAGGAAAAACTATTTTTTATAAAGTTTTTTAGTAGCACTTAGTGTTATTAAATAAAAATAAAGTGAAAAACAGACACGTTTTCCCTCCCTCTATTGTTTATCTTTTCCAGGATATAAAAAATATGAAAACGCATGCAGAAATAAAAACAGCATAAAAATAAAGCCCTATGTGTCACCGAAAAAAGACGCAGAAATTAGTTGAATGACGCCTATGATAAAAATGTTACAGTCCTCAAAACCACACATACAAAAAAAACTCCGAAAATGTGTCTGGTCCTGGGCCAGAAATTGGCCCGGTACATAAGTGGTTAAGAAGCCCTCCTGCTCTGCCCTCATTACCTGTGTTAATTGCACCTGTTTGAACTCGTTACCTGTATACAAGACACCTGTCCACACACTCAATCAACCACACTCCAACCAAAGAGCTGTCTAAGGACACCAGGGACAAAATTGTAGACCTGCACAAGGTTGGGATGGGCTATAGAACAATAGGAAAGCAGCTTGGTAAGAAGACAACAACTGTTGGCGCAATTATTAAAAAATGGAAGTAACACAAGATGACTGTCAATTTTCCTCAGTCTGGGGCTCATGCAATATCTGAGAGAGGTCAGGAATCATCCTAGAACTACATGGGAGGACCTGGTCAATGACCTGAAGAGAGATGGGACCACAGTCTCCAAGATTACTGTTAATAACACACTAAGCCGATATGGATTAAAATCCTGCAGGGCAAGCAAGGTCTCCTTGCTCATGCCAACACGTGTCCAAGCTCGTTTGAAGTTCATCAGTGACCATCTGGATAATCCAGTGGAGGCATGGGAGAAGGTCATGTGATCAGATAAGACCAAAAAAGAACTTTTTGGTATCAACTCCACTCCCAAGGTTTGGAAGATGAAGGATGAGTACAACCCTAAGATCACCTTCCCAACCATGAAGCATGGGGGTGGAAACTTTGGGGGTGCTTTTCTACAAAGGGGACAGGACGACTGCACCATATTGAAGGGAGGATGGATGGGGCCTTGTATCGCGTGATTTTGTCCAACAACCTCCTTCCCTCAGTAAGAGCATTGAAGATGGGCCGTGGCTGGGTCTTCCAGCATGACAATGACCCGAAACACACAGCCAGTGCAGTTAAGTAGTGGATCCACCAGTTTTCAGACCTAAACCCAATCAAAAATCTTTGGAGGGAGCAGAAACTCAATGTAGCCCAGCGACTGTCCCAAAGCCTAAAAGATCTGGAGAAGATCTGTATGGAGGAGTGGGCCAAAATCCCTGTTGCAGTGTGTACAAGCTTGGTCAAGAACTAAAGGAAACATCTGACCTCTGTAATTGCAAACAAAAAAGTTTCTGTACCAAATATTAACTTCTGTTTTTCTATTGTATCAAATACTTAAATTGCATTTTATTGCATGAAGTAATTATTTAAAAATCATACAATGTGATTTTCTGGATATACAGTACAGACCAAAAGTTTGGACACACCTTCTCATTCCAAGAGTTTTCTGTATTTTCATGACTATAAAAATTGTAGATTCACACTGAAGGCATCAAAACTATGAATTAACACATGTGGAATTATATACTTAACAAAAAAGTGTGAAACAACTGAAAATATGTCTCATATTCTAGGTTCTTCAAAGTAGCCACCTTTTGCTTTGATTACTGCTTTGCACACTCTTGGCATTCTCTTGATGAGCTTCAAGAGCTAGTCACCTGAAATGGTTTTCACTTCACAGGTGTGCCCTGTCAGGTTTAATAAGTGGGATTTCTTGCCTTATAAATGGTGTTGGGACCATCAGTTGTGTTGTTCAGAAGTCAGGTGGATACACAGCTGATAGTCCTACTGAATGGAGTGTTAGAATTTGTATTATGGCAAGAAAAAAGCAGCTAAGTAAAGAAAAACGAGTGGCCATCATTACTTTAAGAAATGAAGGTCAGTCAGTCCGAAAAATTGGGAAAACTTTGAAAGTGTCCCCAAGTGCAGTGGCCAAAACCATCAAGCGCTACAAAGAAACTGGCTCACATGAGGACCGCCCCAGGAAAGGAAGAGTCACCTCTGCTGCGGAGGATAAGTTCATCCGAGTCACCAGCCTCAGAAATCTCAGGTTAACAGCAGCTCAGATTAGAGACCAGGTCAATGCCACACAGAGTTCTAGCAGCAGACACATCTGTACAACAACTGTGAAGAGGAGACTGTGTGCAGCAGGCCTTCATGGTAAAATAGCTGCTAGGAAACCACTGCTAAGGACAGGCAACAAGCAGAAGAGACTTGTTTGGGCTAAAGAACACAAGGAATGGACATTAGACCTGTGGAAATCTGTGCTTTGGTCTGATGAGTCCAAATTTGAGATCTTTGGTTCCAACCACCGTGTCTTTGTGCGACGCAGAAAAGGTGAACGAATGGACTCTACATGCCTGGTTCCCACCATGAAGCATGGAGGAGGAGGTGTGATGGTGTGGGGGTGCTTTGCTGGTGACACTGTTGGGGATTTATTCAAAATTGAAGGAATACTGAACCAGCATGGTTACTACAGCATCTTGCAGCGGCATGCTATTCCATCCGGTTTGCGTTTAGTTGGACCATCGTTTATTTTTCAACAGGACAATGACCCCAAACACACCTCCAGACTGTGTAAGGGCTATCTGACCAAGAAGGAGAGTGATTGGGTGCTACGCCAGATGACCCGGCCTCCACAGTCACCAGACCTGAACCCAATCGAGATGGTTTGGGGTGAGCTGGAAGGCAAAAGGGCCAACAAGTGCTAAGCATCTCTGGGAACTCCTTCAAGACTGTTGGAAGACCATTTCAGGTGCCTACCTCTTGAAGCTCATCAAGAGAATGCCAAGAGTGTGCAAAGCAGTAATCAAAGCAAAAGGTGGCTACTTTGAAGAACCTAGAATATAAGACATATTTTCAGTTTGCACACTTTTTTGTTACGTATATAATTCCACATGTGTTAATTCATAGTTTTGATGCCTTCAGTGTGAATCTACAATTTTTATAGTCATGAAAATACAGAAAACTCTTGGAATGAGAAGGTGTGTCCAAACTTTTGGTCTGTACTGTGTTTATATATATATATATATATATATATATATATATATATATATATATATTTTTAAGATTCTGTCTCTCACAGTTGAAGTGTACCTACGATAAAAATTAGAGACCTCTCCATTCTTTGTAGGTGGGTAAACTTGCAAAATCGCTAGTGTATTAAATACTTATTTTCCCCAATGTAGGTTGTATTTGCAGACTACTAGTGACCTTTCCTTTTGGCATAGGGATTTGCAGGCAATGTTCCCTCCCTTAGTTTATTTGAGGAGCCTACAGATGTGGTTGTCATGGGGGAAAGACATGGAAAAGGAGAATGAATTCTCACTGATGACTCAATTTCCATGAATCCACTATGATGGCATTTATATTTTGCCACCCTTTTTTCTTTTTTTACAATTGAAAAAAATTCTAGCTATACTATGTAGTTATTTGTGGAAGAGTAAAGAAATTAGGTGATACATTTTAGAGGCTGAGTATATTTGATAGTAAGCTTTCGAGAGTGCTAGCTCTCTTCTTCAGACATGGTGTAATACAAGAAACTGAAAATTCACAGACATTTTATACACACACACACAAGACCTGGATCTTCAAAGGATCTTGGAATAACAAAATGCAATATAAGTAGAGAAGTTATTTACAACAGGTCAGCAAATAAACAGTCTGGAAAACTTGTGGGGCGTGATGGAGGGATCTGTTATCTGTTTGCAATCAGGTGGTGATTTGTAACCCTCACAGTTCATACATAGAGTGACATGAAACTGGCATGAATATTAAGTCCAAATTGCAGAGTTTGAAATTTTTGCATGAACTTATATTCCATTCATTTCTCTCCCTCTGTGTCTTAAAATGTCTCATTAAAACCACAACCCGCAAATCACATCAATATACCACAAACCCACAGACAGAACCGCCTACCTGAGAAACGACAGCTTCCGCCCCAAGCACACAAGACAATCTGTTATTTACAGCCAGGCTATATGATACAATCGTATTTGCTCCGACAAAGCAGACCTGGACAAACACCTCCAGGATCTGAGGACGAAATTTCTCCAATTGGGATACAAACCAAAAGTGATGGACAACCAATTAAACAAATTGGCATCCATTAACAGAGACAGTCTGCTCACATATAAAGAGACCCAGAAAGATGCCCGAGTGCCCCTAGTTGTCACCTACAACCCTCAGCTGGAAATCCTACGAAGGATTGCCAAGGAGCTCCAACCTGTGCTACATAGGGACAACAGACTCAAGGACATATTTCCAGCCCTCCCCCCTCCTTTCCTTTCGACAACCACCAAACCTGAGGCGTATTATTGGCCAGAGTGCCCTGAAGGCCCCAACTGAAAATGGCACCTCACCTTGCCTGCAAAACAGGTGCAAAACCTGCAGGCACATCCACACCGCTGACAGTGTACCTGTCCCACAGGCACTACAGGTGCACAGAATTAGGGGGACATTTTCCTGCAGGTCTTCCAATGTGGTATATCTCATAATGTGTGTGCAATGTCCCACCACAGGCCTCTATGTGGGGGAAACAGGGCTGAGACTTAGTCAGCGCATGAACTCACACAGATTCAACATTAATAACAGCAGAGCAGATCTCCCAGTGGCCGCACATTTCTCTGGAGAAGACCACTCTATTGAAGATTTGCGGGATGTGGTTTTAATGGGACATTTTAAGATGCTATGGGAGAGAAAGGAATGGGAATATAAGTTAATGCAAAAATTTCAAACTCTGCAAGTTGGACTTAATATTCATGCCAGTTTCATGTCACACTATGTATGAACTGTGAGGGTCACAAATCACCACCTGGTTGCAAACAGATAACAGATCCCTCCATCACGCCCCACAAGTTTTCCAGATTTTGTTTTATTTCCCGAACTGTTGTAAATAGCTTCTCTACTTATATTGCATTTTGTTATTCCAAGATCCTTTGAAGATCCATGTCTTGTGTGTGTATAAAAAGTCTGTGAATTTTCAGTTTCTTGTATTACACCATGTCTGAAGAAGAGAGCTAGCACTCTCAAAAGCTTACTATCAAATACTCAGCCTCTAAAAGGTATCGCCTGATTTCTTCATTCTTCCACTATGTAGTTATTTGAAAGTCAGAGATGGGAGGGGTGTTTTAAAGCTCCCTTTGCCTCCTGCCCCTATAAAGGTCAAGGGAGGCATCTTCCAGATGTGGCAGTCATTGTGGACTCTGAACTGAATTCATGGTGAGAATGTTTTGCCTTTTTTGCTGCAAATTATGCTTCACACGTGTATTTGGTCTGTGACATTCAAACCTTATGAGTCATACCTAGACCAAACACTGAACAGGGACTCGATTCCGAGAATCATAGTAGTCTATGATGCTAGGAGTCCCTTCCTCCAATCGATAGCTGGCTATGTTGCTTGTAGTCCAGATCTCTGCTCAATGTTTGGTCCAGGAACTATGGCTGACATATGGCCTGTATTTAAGGGACACCTGTGTGAAATAAACCTGTTTGAAAATACCTTTTAACATGCAACTCGGACTGTAAGAGCATATTAAGATGGTGTGGCTGAAAGCACATCTGAAGAACTCCATGCTGTTTTACTGCAGTATTTGATGTAGTTATGGTTTTTACATATTTATTTACATGTTACATATGTAAAAGCCACAACTGTTGTAATTTGTGCCAAAGCAATGTGGTCTTAACCTTGCCTCAAGTGGCAGGATCCATATAAGGTACATTTAATCTGCCGGCTATTTCTGAATAATATCCATGTTTTGTGAGAAATTGCAAGTTTACTTTCTCTTAAACTAATCTAATGCAAAAAGGTTGCTTGTACATGCACAGGACATGTGAATCACACTTAATCTAAATGTTTCTTATAATATATAATGTACTGGATGGTGGAAGAGATGGCTAAACATTCTAACAACATATTGCTTGTCAGATGCATAATATGTTATTTCATTGAGACTTTGTAAAACTGAGAGGACATGACTAAAATAGAATAATAAATATCCCCAAACTACTGTTGTACTTTTGTTATACAGCAGTGTTAAATGAGCTGCAGTCATGCATGAGATGGGACTATAAAACGTGCCCATATTTTACATCCAGAAAATTATGCTACTTTAATACATTATAAATTGGATTATGTGTAATATCTGGATTTGTGTGCAGAACTGTTTGGAATAGACAGGATTACAAATGTTAATATGACTAAATCCACTAATACACATTTTGAAGATGCAGGCTAATGCAGCTGCAGAGGTAAAATATTCATTTACTGCTGATTAGAATGTTTAAAAAAATAAATAAATAAATAAATATATATAATTCTATTTCTATATCTATATCATATATATTGTACATACAGTGGCTTGCAAAAGCATTCATACCCCTTGAACTTTTACACATTTTGTCAGTGGTGAACCTAGCCTCTGCCTGAGGCGGACTATAGAAAGACGCACCCCCCCCCCCCAAAAAAAAAAAAAATATTGAGTTTCCATGCTACTAGTTTAACACACTGTTATCATCGCACAATATGCACAATACACAAACTTATGAAACAGTTTATAAGAATTCTTCTTCCTGCATTACTTCAGTATCAGATCAACAACCGTGCATTAACAATGAAAGTAACTTCACACATCTTCTGCTTGGTGGATGGACAAGCCCACATGGCCCCCATTCTCTATAATAGGAGCCCCGCAGATAGCTGAGTACTGGACTGAGTACTCCCATCGAAGTGAATGAGAGCCACGCGGGTTCGTCCATCCACCAAGCAACACACCTATATATATGGCTGCAGCCAGGCTGGATTCCCACCCAGTGGGGGAAAAAACCCAATTCTCAGGCTCAGTGGGGGTCTCAGCAGACAGACCCCCATCACTCATGTATTTATCCTCTATCATTTAGGTGAATACAGGGCAGTAACATTTAGTGACTTACAGGTGACGTCTCTGACTAATCCTTCACATTTCCCTTCTCTTCCCTTTGGACCGCCATGACCACTTCTTCCAGCTGTGACTTCCTCACCTGCACACCCATCCTGCTGCTACCCCAATTATAAAATATATGATATAACCCCCCATAATGAATAACTCCCAAGTGCATCTTTATATTAATAATGTCCGTGTGTATCCTGTATAAATAGTGCACCTTATTAATATTGCCCCAGGTGTTAACTAATTAAAAGTTTTTCCAGGTCATTAATCAGCTGTTTGAATGGTACCTGTGTAAGCGCCATGACCGCTTCTCTGTTTACATAGTGTCATTCATCTTATAGCGGCCATGTAATGTAACTACAGCCTCGTCCTGTACATGTCTACAGTATGTGACAAGGCTGGAATCACATCACACGGACACTATAAACAGACAGCGTATAATATAAACAGGCGCCATAGTCCCTGTTTATAGCGCCCCATTTACACACACTATAATGTTCCACAGCAGTCCCTGCACACGGTATTATGACTCGCAGCTGCCCCTGCACACGGTATTATGCTCCATAGTGACCCCTGCACACGGTATTATGCTCCATAGTGACCCCTGCACACGGTATTATGCCCCACAGTGGCCACTGCACACTGTATAATGTTCTACAGCAACCCCTGAACACAGTTTTATGCTCCCTAGTGGCCCCTGCACAAGGTATTATGCTCCCTATTGGCCCCTGTACACGGTATTATGCTCCACAGTGGCCACTGCACATGGTATTATGCTCCATAGTGGCCCCTGTACTGGTATTATGCTCCACAGTGGTCCCTGCACAGGGTACTATGCCCCATAGTGCCAAATCATGAACTATTATTATACTCTGGGGTCTTTTCAGACCCCAGAGTATAATGAACGGAGTCCCAGGGGAGGTGACAAACATAAAAACCAGTGTTACTTACCTATCCTGGACACCGGTGCACTCCTTGCAGCTTTCGGCCCTGTTTAATTGCGCGCACACGTCACGTGATCAGGCCGGCGACGCGACCTGATGACGTCACCAGAGGCCTCAAGCCTGCTCGGAGTAACACCAATCGCAGGAGAGGTGAGTAGGATATGTTTTTATGTTCCCTCACCTCCCCTGGGCCTCCGATTATACTTTGGGGTCTGAAAAGACCCCGGAGTATAATAATAGTAGTATTTGATGCCCGCGGCTGCACTTCCCTTTCTGCGTCCCATAGCAGAAGGGAAAGCAGAGGCGGCCACGAGCAGACGCGGGGTAGGTAAATAAATAGGCCGCTACCTGCCGGGGATACTCCAGCAGGTTACGGCCTATTTATATATAAAAAAAAGTTATACTCACCTGCGATGCCTTGATGCAGCTGCCACCGCCTCCTCTTTTTGTCCGCGACGTCTGTGTCTCAGCGTAGGCGGCGCATTGACGTTATTGTATCGCCGCCTGCGCTGAGATGCGACGTCTCGTAAACCAGCCCAGGACAGGCCCCGCTCAGCTGTTTTTTTTTTTTTTTTTTTTTTTTGTTTTTTTTAAAGCAGCCTGTCCTGGGCTGGTTTACATTGAATAGTAAAAATGCTGCCCCCCAGACAGTGACGGACAGTGCCACCTGAGGCGGCCGCCTCACTTCGCCTCATTAGCGGTGCGCCCCTGCATTTTGTCACCTTACAACCACAAACCTACAGTATATGTATTTTATTGAGATTTTAAGTGATAGACCAGCACAAAGTAGCAGATAATTTTGAAGTGGAATGAAAATGATACATGGTTTTCAAAATTCTAATCAAATAAAAACCTGAAAAGTGTGACGTGCAAAAGTATTCAGACCCCTATATCAATACTTTGTAGAGTCACCTTTCACTACAATTACAGCTGCAAGTCTTTTGGGGTATGTCTCTGCCAGCTTTGTGCATCTAGAGACTGAGATTTTTGCCCATTCTTCTTTGTAAAATAGTTCAAGCTCAGCCATATTAGATGGAGAGAGTCTGTGAACAGCAATTTTCATGTCTTGCAATAGATGCTCAATGGGATTTAGGTCTGAACTTTGACTGGGTCATTATAATTTTGAAAACCATGTATCATTTTCATTCCACTTCACAACTCTGTGCTACTTTGTGTTGGTCTATCACTTAACCGGTTGACAACAGCCGGCCGTAAATTTACAATTAGGTGGACTTCAGAGACCAGCACCGCTGGCCATAAATTTACAGCCGGCGTTCGTCAACCGGTTAAGTGATAGACCAACACAAAGTAGCACAATCACTTAACTGGTTGACGACCGCCAGCCGTAAATTTACGGCCAGTGGTGCTGGTCTCTGAAGTCCGCCTAATTGTAAATTTACGGCCGGCACTTCAGAGACACAGTGAGCGGGATCGAGAGCGGATGTTAGCTGTAACTGACAGCTAACACCCTGCTCCATAACCCTCGGTCGGAACTGAGTTCCGATCGGGGGTTTTAACTCCTTGGATGCTGCGGTCATTACCGCGCCATCCAAGGAGTTTCGCCATGTTGCCTCACCCCCCCCCACAGTGAGATCGGGGGGTGCTGATATCTATCTATTATCTGCAGCCTGGGGTCTGGCCAGTGACCCCAGGCTTCCTGGAGCCCCACTACCTGGTTGATCCTGCCGACACTTCAAAGTCAGGCTATGCGTCTGCATAGCGCTGACTTCCTGTATAGACTGCAAGACACTGTATGCTCTGTATTGCAGTCTATAATACTGAGCCAGCAATCAGTGTATTGCTGGTTCAGGTGTTCTTATAGGACAAAAAAAAAAAAAAATATATATAAAGCCCCCAAAATTCCCTTTTCCTATATATAAATGAATTATATATATAAAAAAAAACCAAAACCCTAAAAATTAATAAAAACAATACATATTTGGTATCACCGCGTCCATAACAACCTGTACAGTAAAACTGAAACAATATTTAACGTACACTGTGAACATTGGGGGGAAAAAAACGGAAAAAAAAACGGAAGTAATGATTTTTGGCTATCTTGCTTACAAAAAAATGCTATAAAAAGTTATCAAAACCTCATATGTAGCTCAAAACAGTACCAATAAAAAGCACATGTCCTCCCGCATAAAATAAGCCCTCAACCAATTCTGTCAACCAAAAAATAAGTTACGCATCTCAGAAGATGGTGATGCTAATGCTTATTACACTCCCTGATAAATTCTTTGAGGGGTGCAGTTTTCAAAATGGGGTCACTCCCTAGGGAATTCCACTTTACTGGTACCTTAGAGGCTCTGGAAACATGACATGGCGTCCAGATACCAAACATCTGAATCTGCGTTCCAAAAGCCACATAGCGCTCCTTCCCTTCTGTGCCCTGCTGTGTGCCCAAACTGCAGTTTATGCGATATGTATGACACTGGTGTACCCAGGATAACGTACTTAATGTCATATGTGGGTATAAACTGCTGTTTGGGCACAGCTGGGTACAGAATGGAATGAGGGATATTTGTTTTTTGGCGCACAGATTTAGACAGTTTAGCTTTTGGACGTCATGACCCTTTTGCAGAGCTCCTGAAATGCCAGTAAAGTGGAATCCCCTGACATGTGTCCCCATTTTGGAAACTACACCCCCCCTGAAGAAATTTACGTTTGTGGTTGTAAGGTGACAAAATGTGCAAAAGTTCAAGGGGTATGAAAACTTTTGCAAGCCACTGTATCTGAACAGACAGCACAAGGTACAATAATTAAACATTTTTTTATGTAAAAACACTGGTTAAAAAAAAACATTAAAATTTGCAACAAAAAAATGCTGCATTTTGGCAACGTGGGGCCTTAACTTTAAAGGGAGTCTACTACCACCGATATCACTTCTACCTGTTTTCCCTGTGATCATAGACATTGGGATCGTTCGGGGGGATGGATGTTGCTTTTCACCAAATAGGTCATTTGTCTGCAAATGTAAATGTTTTCTTGACAGCAACTTTGCATTTTGACACACAAAGTATGCTCACTGTACCACTAACATCTTACAAAATCAAATAAATGGTTTCAGTGTTTAAGGCCTACCAGAAAATTCATCATTACACTGCTATGCTAAATTTGTAGGCAGAAAATGTGGGTTTAGTCAAACTCCTATTTATTTTTTTTTTCTGTACTGTATGAAGGGCCACTATGGGATGTTATTTTGTCACAGGGATCTTTGGCATGAATGGGAGGGGGTGAGGGAGTGGTTTTCTGAACAACTTGAGGCCCATGGTACATGGGCTATTTTTATTATATGTGGAGGTCATTATTTTACATGTGGAGGCTACTATATTACATGTAGGACACTGAAGAGGGTACTCTCCTGTGAGTGCGGGTCATTACACTGCATATGAGTGCACTGATGGTCCATTATACTGCATGTGGGGCACTTAGGGGGTCATTATGTAATTCTTAACTAAATGATGGATACTTTGGGGATATTTGGTTGGACCTTTTTCTCTCCATGGGGTACTTCACTTGAAAAGGTACGGAACCACTGATCTAGACAATCACTGAAAACCAATAAGGATGCCTAAAATATAGGTAATGTACAGTAATAAGTTATCAGTCTTTTATCTATCTATTATTTAGTGATGATCAATAATATCAGTGCTCTGCTAAGATCAAATTAGGTTCCACACTGATGTCTCATATAGTACTCCGACATTGGCCACAGTGGCTGAACACCAACATTGACACACTCTTCCTGCCTTATGCGTTCTCGTGTTTCTTATATTGGATTTGTCAGGGGACCATTTAGAGACTTTAGAAGGTAATTACTGCTATTGATTGGCATTACTGCATTTTGCACTGTACATTATTGTGTTAGCAGTTATACGGGTCAGCAGCTTAGTGGTGGGCTGGGGCAGGATACGACCATAGTCGTCTGTCAGCTGTAAGAAACAGTTCACCTGTGTGTAACAATCAGAGCTGAGTAGTGATAGCTGGTATAAACCCATTAGATGCCATGATTAATTCAGATCATAGCATGTAATGGGTTGCCTTAGCTGTGGTGTCTCTTTGCAGCCTGGAGCCAGTTCCATTGCCCCAGATCTGAAATTTTCTGGTAAAGGGGTTGTCCAGGCTTATATTTTTGACCTATCCTGAGAATAGGCCATTTGAAAAAAAAAAATTGATAGAGGGCCTACACCCAGCCACCAGACTGATCATCTGTACAGAGCCACTTCCGGCTCCTGTCGACTTCCACTAACTTGAATGGGAAATGAGCTGCAGTGAAGGTGTTGGGCCGCTAGACAACGGATGAAGCTTTCTGCTTCCAGCCCAGTATTCTGTATTGAACAGACCCCAGAACAGCTGCTGATCAGGTGATCAGCCGGGTGTCAGTCTCTATCGATCATATATATGTGGCCTATCCTGACAATAGGACATAAAAATTAAGCCCGGACAACCCCTTTAAAGCCTCAATTAAATTCTGAGTGGTAAAATACTCCACATCCTCTGAGTAACATATAGTGAGCTGAGTATGTAAGGCTGGAACAATCTGTTCCTGTAAAATCCCAAGAATTGCGCTCCTCAAAATCAAACCACAGGATATCACCGGGTAGGAGTAGTTCAAGCTTTATTTAGATAACGCGTTTTGGGGTTTATAGCGTTCAGGAGAGCGCACCCCTTCATCAGATCTACATAGATAATAATGAAGAATAAAAACATTTATATTGTAAGAATTTAAAAATTAAAAAATTGTTTTTCAATATATTAAGACAGCTTGGGGAATTAAACTCAAATGGCGGCAGGCTCCTGGTCCCAACAGCGGTGGTTCGTGGTACTGGGCGCCGGAAATATAGGGTTCAGACGTTCCAAGTGAAACATAAAAGTGGCTTTATTCAGCTCAACTGCAACACAGCAACACAACAAAAAAACCTATGCCACAGTTGGGGCACTCACTGACTCCTTGAGTCCCTAACTAGCCTCTGGGGCAATAAGAGCCTGACTTAGTCTTTGTAAGTCCTCTCTGGATCCAAGTCCTCTGGGACAGACTGCCTCTCTGTCCTAGGCTGGTCCACCATTTCCTGCTCCAAGCAGGTTTCTCCAGCCTTCTGGAGATACATGCCCCACCCAAAGGTGTGGCTGAGGGACTTTTCAGGGCTGGCCTGGATCGCTCCCTAGTGCCCTCTAGGTTCATACTCTCACATACCCTCCCCCTCAGCTCACTACCCATGGGGTGAGCTACAATGGGACAAGACATATGTCGCCGTCCCTCTTCAATCCTATACACTTGTCCAGTGTCTCTCCAGATGTCCCCATCTGGCGGTCTCCCTCTTCCAAATACCGCTCCGTCGAGTTCTCAGTTCTCTCCTCCCTTTAAATGCCACGCCAAGATCCTGGCCATTCCGTACAAAGGCAAGTTCCACTTCATCACCTTCACAACTCGCCATACAGTGGATCACATCATCTTCATCACATCTCTCACCACAGTCTTCAGCCATCCCATTGCATGACCTCGATTCATCTAGTGAATAGCCGCAAGAATCTTCATCTTCTCCTATCACGAATCCACAGGAGCCCAGATACCAGCCAACATGTACCTCATGCACATCAACGTCCCCAGAGTACAAACATTTCACGGGTACCCCTTCTGCAACCCCCATCTCAAAGCAAACTTTGCCATCACCATCAAGGCTTAGAAGTTTAGGAGACATAGGCTGCTTGCTCTCTGCTTTGTTTGAGATACACATGCTCTGTACCGCAATATCTTCTCCTTCTGCACAAGGGCCATACAGTACACCCTCACAAAATAGCTCACGCTGAACTACATTTTCTGGTATGTCTTTAACAACTGCCACATCATATATTGGAATGGTTTCTGTATAATGCTTCCACACCTGTACGGCAGCAGGAGAACCACTTCCATACTCTAGTCTTATCTCCTCTCTCTCATACGCATACCTTTCTGGAGGCATGTTGCGGTGCTGGGATAGACTGCAAGAAGTTTCGTGCCAACTCCTTTCTGACAGTACAGGAGCTGGTGACATCGTCATCTCAACATTCTCCGAGTTAGTATCATTCTCTGCACAGCCTCCATCTCAGTTTTTACTAGTGCAACTTGCAGAACTTCCTCAATCTTCCTGACATCTTCTATGGCAGCAGATGTAGATGCCATCTCTTTATCCACTACGCCTCCTAATTCTAGGATATTCTGCAATGTTCTTCTAACATTTGTCAGGTCAGTATCCTGGATAATATTTTCTGCTTCCCCCACTGTTCCCTGAATTATATTGGATTGACCCTCCAACATCTTCTGATAAAGCTTCTACTCATCTGCAGACTTTTTGTCAAGTCTTTCATTCAAGTCCCGTATCTCAGTGGCTCTCTTATCTTGCTCTTGGTTGAATAAAGACTCTATTTCTTGAATCACATTTTTCAGGGACAACAGCTCTGATTCTTTAGAGGTTAACAGGCTCTGCAGCGAGTCTCTCTCATCTTCTAGTGCTGCCAGCTTTGAAGATAGTGCAGATGCCGACTGTTCAGTATTGGATAGAGACTGCTGCAATCGATCCAATTCTTCTTTTTTAGATTCCACTTCGGTATTTAACTGTTCCATCTGAGAAGTGCGCTCTTCCAACTTTATTTCTGATTCACGCTTCACTTGATCCATCTGAAACTCCAGCTGTTTCTTGATTTCCTCCTGCTTGTTCACTTGCACCTTTAATTTAGCAACAAGCATTTTTAGATCTACAATCTCAGCAGATAAATTAAACAGGTTTCCTTCAAACTGAATCATCATGTCTTCTGTCTGGAGGTCCAATTCTCTCTTGGCCTTTTCCAGCATCTCATAAGCATTAGTTTTGTTCTCATACAATATCTGCACAGATTCCAGGTTTTTCTCAAGTTTGTCATAAGCAGCAACCTTCTCCTCAAACTGTTGATTTGTAGCTTCTAGCTCCTTTTGCAACTTTTCCTTTTAGTTCTTCAACAGAGTCCAAGGACCCAATACTATCTTCCATTTTTTTCTTCATATCAGTCGCCTGAGCCCGTAGGGTTGAAATCTGCTTTGTCAAATCTCTTTTTGCCATCTCCTTTTCCTCTAGTTGCTCAAGGAAACCATTTTTCTTCTCTTCCATTTGTTTTAGTTTCGTACTAAGGTCAAGCTTCTGATGAATTTCTTCTTGCAAAAGTTCCTGAGTGTCCTGAAGCTGAGATTCTAGTGTAGACAACTCTTTGGAAAGTTTGATAAACTTGCTGTATGCTTGAGAAAGAAGCCCTGTGACATTATCCAATTCCACCTGTAGTCTGTTTGCCTTGTCTAGCAGTTCTGCTTGAAACCTGTCCCCTTCTGTGACTTGTAGTTGCAGCTCTTGAAGTTGAGTCTCTACTTTTTTATGACTCTCCTGTAAGGCTTGCACTTTCTGAGCATGGACAGACGACATCTCCATCAACTCTTTGTCTTTATTTTGCACCAAAACAGACAACTTCTCTGTAGCTTTAAATATGCAAACAGTCAGTAGTGAGCACGGGTAATGAAGAGTTTAAATACTTTTTTGCGTGCGTAGGATGCCAGCGTCATAGACGTCTAAGTGAAGATCGTCGGTAACAAAATGAAAGTGCGCGCATGCGCATTGTGTGCAAAACTCCGTTTACTAGTTCGGGTTCAAAAATGAAAGTACGCGCATGCACGGTAGTAAGAAGAGTACGGTATGACGGAGGACAGCGCGCTGCACGTCCAATGGTAAGTATACTAGATTGCATGGCTGCAGAAAGGTTTGTTAAGGATAACTTTATGATACTAATTATGAGGTAAACTTATAAAACAGCATCAATGAATAAATGGAAAACATATAGGAATAACATGACATAATAAAGTGGTGGACATAAAACTTATTCATAGGAGGCAAATGTATGGCGGCAGAAGGGTTTGTTAAGGATAACTTTATGATACCAATTATGGGATAAACTTATAAAACAACAGCTTCAATGAATAAATAGAAGGCATACAGGAATAACATGACCTAATAAAGTGGTGGACAAAAACTTATTTATAAGAAGCATATGAGATGATGGTGCAAGGTACCATAGATGAATAAAACTAAGTATATATGATGAATGAAAATGTAGATATAATGACATGATGATAACAAGGGAGCTGTGGGTATGTAGAGGAAATGGGGAGATGTATGATATATTGCAAGAGGGAGGAGGAGAGAGGGAAAAAAAAAATTTTTTTTTTTCCTCTCCCTCTCCTTCCTCTTCCCCTCCCTTCCCTTCCTTTTTTCTTTCTCCCCCCCCCCCTCTAGTCAGCTGATGTACAGACTTAAGCCCACAAATATGTATGATATGGGAACTAATTGTATCAGTTTCAACAGGAAAAGTATCCAAAGAACCTCAACGCGTTTCCCTTAGCTTCATACATAAAACCAGGTTCCTCAGGAGGTTACAAATTGCAACATAAAAAATAAATTTTCCCCTACAATAAGGGCATACAGTTACAACTGCAGTTCCTGGCTCCTTGATGGTGGGAGTCAGTCCTTGATGGAAAAGACGTTGAGAACTGCATCCCACGCCTTTATAATAAGGGAGACCACACACGTGTGGGAGCCACAATTGGAGGAATTTATGCCAGTTACTCGCCCCTTTATACTCATGTGGGGACCGCCTAGATAGGCCTGTGACATTATGATGACGGAGCACCCGTAAAGTTGCCACAGTAACGCTGTTAAACAAAGTTTGACACATAATGACTATAATGTAGCGTTGTAAGGTTAAGTATAAAGGTGGAAACGCTTGTGACACAAATAGGTATAGTATTCCGTTTTAGTCAAAAGGTAGAGACATTATTAACCATCATCTTAACCTTTATGAGGATTGGATACACCATGTACACTCATTATATCCATTTTCCTCCTTACAATTTTATGTCTGGGTACTCCTTGTTCCTTGAATTATCATGAAAAAAAAAAAAAGTAAAATTTTATTTTTCTTCCACTTTTCGTCAGTGGGATATTTGTTCCACATGGAATGACCCCTCACTGATCACCACCTAGTCAAGAGCTTGTAGTGATTTTCTTGTATACTAATGCAATTCGAGAAGGCATGGGAAAAGGAAAGAACATGTTGCCCCTCCTCATCTGAGAGTGAGATGTCTAGGTCTTTTTCCCAGGAAGTCAAGAAGGCTGGTCTCAAGGGCTCTTGTTTTACAATATATACATGGTAAATGTTAGACCATTTTCTTAGCTTCAGCAAAAGGGCAGACAAAAGTTTCTCAAAATCTGTGTTTTCTGTTCTCAAGTTGTAGCGAGAGGCAAAGAGTGAGCAGGAGTGGTTAAGGTTTTCTAGGTGTAGAGCATTTAAGGTTTTGAGACTCATCAGTGCGCATGCCTGGGTTCTATTTAAATGGAAGTCAGATTTCAATAGGGTTTTAGTGTCACGTTCTCTAATCTGGTCCAAAAGTTTTCCGGGAAATTGAGGGTTGGGGAGAGTGCAATAGGCAACAAGGAGGCAGGCATGGTGTTTGTGGGGAAAGGTGCTAATATTGGACTGAGGCGGTGCTAAGTTTCCACTGGTGCTGACAATTAGGGGGCTTTGCCCCTAGGGGCTTGGCTGTCAAATACGTTAACCATAGGTTCCTACGAAAAGAAGGGCCATATGTACCTCTAAAGAAACTGGAGACAGTGTAATTTCTATTGGTTTTCACTAGTTCCAACCATCAGTTAAGTTGTATGGCCATGTAATAGGCAGACCCATGCCTCCAAGACTCTTACCCCACACTAGGAGGGAATGTGCCAGTCTGTCTCCTGTGTTTCCAAACATATTGGGAGAAGGTGCAGTGCATAGTATAGAAAAAATCCACAGGAAGTGAGCGATATTGGTACCATTTGCATGGTATACAGTATTTTTGCCAATATAGACTGGTAGAGGTCTTTAAGGATAGACTGCACTGATACGCCCAAATACTTGATTGGGCCTTTGGTCCAGGTGAAGGGTGAGAGAGATTTTAGGTGGATCAGTCCGCTTCAGGTAAAGTGATATTGAATATTTCTGATTTGCTAAAATTTATTTGATAATTTGATAACAGTCCAAAATGTTCCAGCTGTTGTGTTTTAAAGCAGGTAGGCCATTTTTAGGGTTAGTGATGAAAAATAACTGGTTCCAAACTACCTTTGCAGATGACCTAAGCGGAGACCCTGCATTCTCTCATCATGCGTAATGCTTTGTAGTAACATCTCCACCACTAAGATGAGCGTTGGCAAAAGTAGACACCCCTGACTCGTACCATTCAATATGTGAAACATTTGCGACAATGTCCCGTTTATCTTTAACCCCTTAATGACGCAGCAAAAAAGTGCGTTAAGGACACTGTTTCATTTTTCAATTCTGATGTGTCACTTTGTGGTAATAACTTTGAGATGCATTAATTTATCGAAGAGACTCTGGGACTGTTTGTTTGTTTTTTTTTTTCGTGACACATTGTACTTTGTGTCAGTGGTAAATATTGGTCAAAATGCTTTCTTTCATTATGATAAAATAGGAAATTTGAAAGTTTTGAAAAAAAAATGCAGTTTTCAAACTTTGAAATTGCATGCCTTTCATATAGAAAGTAATAACACACAAATTACTTAAAGCAGAGATATGGTAAGTTATATTTATGTTACAAACAAACTTTAATCCCACTTTCATGTTTTTCAGATATTATAAGGCTTAGAAACCAAATCAAGCAGTAATTTTCCAAATTTTCAAGAATATTTCCAAAATGCATATTTCTTTTCAAGGAACCAGTTCTGAAGGGGTCTTGAAAGGCCTCTCTGATAGAAAACCCCCAAAATCATCCCATTTTCAAAACTGCTGCCCTGAAAGAATTCAAAACCGCATTTAGGAAGTTTCTTAAAGGGGATTTCGGGCAAAAAAAATCTTTAAAAAAAAAAAAAAAAAAAAGTTATTAATGGGTTAAGTGCACCCAAATACCTTTAGCAGTGTTTTCTGGGTTTCTCTGGAAGCTCCTGGCATCCTCTGCATTTGTTTAGATGGTGTAGCTTCCTGTGCTTTTATCCTACAACTACCATAATGCATTGCATGAGCTGACTCACACTCACTCCCTCACACCCCTTCCCTGTCTCCCTACCTATCCCACCCACTACTATCCCTTCCCAACTAACTCAGCCTACCACCCACCCCATCATACTTACCTGTCTTCCTGTCCAGATCTTCTCTGATGTCAGCTGGCGCTTGCACAATAGAGTCGGCACTCGGGCTCTATTGCACAGGTGTGGGAGGCCAGAGGAGCCTGAACTGAAGTGGTCCCTAAGAAATGAGTTTGGGAAATTTTCTTGTAAATCTGGAAAATCGCTGTTACACTTGTAAGCCTTCTAACATCCAAAATAAGTTAAAGGACAATTAAAAGATGTTGTAGATAATATTTATTCATGTATTTTGGTGGCATGACTATCTGTCTGAAAAGCAGAGCATTTCACATTTTGAAAATTGCGATATTTTTTTTTTTTCTTCCAAATTTCCATCAAATTTCCTAATTTTTTATAAATACATACAAAAATATTGATCAATGGTTACCACAGCATGAAGTACAATGTGTCATGAAAAACAGTCTTAAAATCACTTGTGTAAGTTATAGCGTCTCAAAGTTATCGCCATTATAAAGCGACACATGTCAGTTTTGAAAAATGAGGCCATAAGGCACTTTTAGGCCCGGTCCTTAACCGGTTAAACAAATAAAATAAATAAATAAAACACCTACTCACCTGTCCCTTGTTCCTGGTGTCTCCCACTGCAGTCTGGTTCTACTGTTCCGGTGTTTTCTTCTGGCAGAAGTCCCCACCGCACATGACCGCTGAGGCTGCTGACATGGGACGTCACAATGCTTTCGGCAATTCTGCCTGAAGAAAACACCGTAGCAGCAGGACTAGAACCTGCTGGAAGACCCTGGAGAACCTTCCCCAGCCTCATATTAAAAAAGTGGTTATCTTGGACAACCCCTTTAAGGTGGCCCTTGGGCTTTATTAAAGTGGTTTTCCAACACCTATACTAGAGATTTCATTAATTGCCGCTCTATGGGTGTGGTATATGTTGCATCCTGTCCGTGCCCAGTGAACTACGTGGGTAAAACAAAAAGGGAATTACGTTGTAGGATATTAGATCATGTGGGATATATTAACAGGAGAGAAGAACGTCCCCTGAGTTTACATTTCTGGAGTAAACATGGAGGTGACACATCTACATTGAGATTTCAGGGCATTGAGCTAGTACGCAAATCACCACGAGGAGGAGATTGGGATAGGGCAATTTTGAGGAAGGAAGCGGAATGGATATTTAGGTTTAACTGTGTCAAACCTAGAGGCCTGAATGATTTGATATCCTTTGCGCCATTTATTGAAGAAAGATGAATAGGGGTGGGACATATGGGAGGAGTATCGTGTCATGTATTGCCCCGTATTTAGATGGGTAGACGTTTAGTGGTCTCTCTTCCGCTATCTATTGCATTGCCTGAATTGAGGTGGTGAGGTACAATATAATTTTGTGGTGATAGATGGGTCGTAGTTATGATGTACGGTAGTTTTGGTACGCAATCAGAAGGTTGAAAAATAGAAAAGAGTTATAGAGTTGGAGGGATTGACCATTAGGAGGTATATAAATGGATCTGAGTGGGGATGGTTAGGTTATCTATATTTTGATGGGGAACAATAAGGGAGAGCCCACTATATGTGAACTATGATAGGTAGATTTATGATCCATCCGCTGTCACAGTCTGGGGTTATACCTAACCTCCGGCTCATTTAGAGTACGGTTGTGAGAGGATAATATGGATCCGGATTTAACTCTGTTTTGAATATCTCCCCTCTGGTTTCATGACCTGGTATATGGAGGAATGGAGGTTAAGTATACAAAATTACCGCTTGGCGCTTGATCATCGGAATTACTGAGACGCAGCGGCCAGATGATCAGCAGCTTATGTGGAGTAGGTGAAGATCAAATGTGAATCACTAGATTCACCGTCTAGCGATGGATCACTGGAATTGTTTACATTCAGTGGTCACATGATTGGCAGTCACATGAACACAGTAGAGGACTGAGGTGGACACACCCCCTAGGAGGCGTGACAGGTGGAGTGAGCTAGTGATTTCTATTGGCCCACTGCAGACAGCATGCACCGGGTGTGGCACCGAATGAATGGGCTGACCTTTATAAAGCAGGCAAGGCTCAGTGTGGCGTCAGCTACTCTATACACTGGAGCACACCATCAGTGCTCCAGGAACTGCAGTTGTAACTGCAATTTTGAAATTTTAGCAGCTTAGACCAATTTATAAGTTTTAGTATTAGCTCCTGACGAACCTGACATAGATAACACAGGGGAAACGCGTAGAGCAAGTTTATCTTCAAGTTTATCTTCTGCTGCAACATAGGTGTTTATTGAGCATAAGGGTCAGAATATCGTGGTTTCCCTTATAGTTACAACATTTTAATGACAGGAAATGAAGTTATGTGACCTGTACCTAGATTACTGGTTTATGTACATACTACAGACTAGGGTTGTGGAGGTATAGCATGGCTGTGCGGGAGTCTAGTCAGTGATGCTTTAGAAATTGTGTGTGGGGACCAGGTGTTTTGGGTTTTCCTAGCACTAAGAGCAACTGACAAAATACTGACCTGTTGCATGATGCAGTCTTGATACCACAACCTTAGTCTAAGGGTGGTGAAAGTATCTAATTACACCCTAGGTCCAATGGAAAGTTGGAGAGTGTGAATACTGTCTAACATTTAAACCTTGAATAAACTCTGAATAGGCAGGCACAGACCACATTGATCTGTCTTTTAGTAGACTAGTGGACGTCCTTTGTATTTTTTATTTTAAGATATTAAAAGTTGTTTGATCGTTTGAAACCATTTATTTTCTGTGAGATATGAAGTAAAAGGGAATGGTGTAGAACCCGCTGTGAGACATTTTTATTGATGGTCTATCCTTAGGACAGATTATCAATAAGAGATCAGTGGACCCCTCCTCTGATCAGCTGTATGAAGGGGCCATGGTGCCTGTTTATATCACACATTGTCTGTTTATAGTGACCATGAGATGTAATTCCAGCTTTGTCCATAGACGTGTATAGGACGAGGCTGTAGTTACATGACATGGCCGCTATGAGATGAATGACAATGTGTAACCAGAGAAGCGGTCACAGCTCTTACACAGGTACCACGGTTCATTCAAACAGCTGATAAGTGGGGGTCCTGGGGTTTTGAGCCCCACTGGAAAAGTGAGGAGCCAATGATGTCTGTGTTGCAAACTTTACAGAGACACAGCTGGAAGAAGTGGTCATGGCGGTCCTAAGGGAAGAGAAGGAAAATGTGAAGGATTAGTCACACGTCACCTGTAAGTCACTAAATGTTACTGCACTGTATTCACCTAAATGATAGAGGATAAATACCTGATTGATGGGGGTCTGTCTGCTGAGACCCCCACTGAACCTGAGAATTTTTTTTTTTTTTTTTATTTCCCCCTACTGGGTGGGAATTCAGCCTGGCCGCAGCCATATATAGGTGTGTAGCTTGGTGGATGGACGAACCCGCGTGGCTCTCATTCACTTCAATGGGAATGCCAAAGATAGCCAAAGTACAGTACTCAGCTCTCTGCGGCGCTCCTATTAAAGAGAATGGGGGCCACGTGGGCTCGTCCATCTACCAAGCAGAAGATGTGTGAAGTTATTTTCATTGTTAATGCCATGTAATTGATCTTTGATACTGAAGTAATACAGGAAGAAGAATTCTTAAAAACTTTTATAACTTTGTGTATGTTTATTGTGTGACGATAACAGTGTGTGAAGCTAGTAGCATGGAAACGCAACTTTTTTTTTTTTTTCTATAGTCTTCCTCAGGCAGCAAAGAGACTAGGTTCACCACTGTTGAAGGCTCTCACAAAATTATTAAAATCTTGGGAAGTTGAGGTCCAAACAATGATATCATTGTTATATCTCCTTCACAACATCACTGATGATATCCAGGTGGAAAGGTTTTCTCTTTGCTTTCCAAATGAACCAGTGCCTTTTCAGCTTAAGATCCAAGAAGGGGCTCTGAGCTGGGATCCTGTTAGACTCCTCCCACAGATTCTCCAGGAACTCAATGCCCTCAATTTCTGGCACGTTGATCCCCAATTCTAAACACCTATTTCTATTTTTGTTTAAAGAGCTTAATACATTATATTGTTCTGGCAACAAGTGTAAATTCTTCACCTGTGTAAACGATTCATATTTAACCATCAGAACAAATGAGAGGTCCTTAGATAATAAAGACTGTTCCATTAACTCATAGTTTTGACAAATTGATCATTTGTAACTTATCTCCCTTAGAAAGCATCACTGGCCCCTGCTTTCTCACAGCAAAATGGTAAAGGGGGTTTGTTCTGCTAAAGTATTCTGCCCACCACTGCTGGCTCTAACTTTTTAGCCCTATGTCTACCCCTCAAATTACCCTGGGTCTTGTATCTATTAGCACTAATCTCCTGGAAGATATCAGTTCTTTCTGAATCTGTAGTTTCCCGCTCTGATCTGGACAGCTTAGAATCTGTGCCAATAGTCTAATGTTGGTGTGTGGCTACAAACTCGTTGCCTGGATGTGTGGGTTCAAGACCTCGGCTGGGACACGTTCGTGTTGGCCCACATCTTTGAGGTGGTGCCACCTGATTGGTTCATGGCTGGTCCTTCAATAGAGAGGGGTAGGGTTTTGTCTATGTAGTCTCAGCACCCCCGCTCCACAGTTATTAATGCTCACGATGCCTATATATGTCACCAAAGCCAGGAATGACGGGATACCTATCTTATATCTGACCACTGCTGAAAAATATTCATTTGGAAACGTGTATGGTCTTTTCTGTAGTCCCTGAATTATATTATTTATATATCCTCAAGAAAGATTGCCAATTGAAGATCTGTGGGAGAGGTGTTCTCAGAGTGCTGCTTCTGCTTCAAAGGCCATGTGATGTCCTGTTCATAGGTCACATGGCCTGATCGCAGCTCAATCCCATCAAAGTGAATGGTTTGAGCTGCAATACCAAGCTTACACAAGCTCTGCAGCCCCTTCAAATTCCTGATGGGCCAGGTGTCAGACCCCTGCTGATCTGATCTATTTGGGTTTTGACTGTTTGTATGGTCACACAGAAGGGTACAGAAGGTAAGGAGTGCTATACTGCATGAGTTTTTGTGCACATATTTAGACAGTTTGGTTTTTAGACACCATGACAATTTTGCAGAGCACCTGAAATCTCAGGAAAGTGGAGTCCCCTGACACCTGACCCTATTTTGGACAATGCACCCATCAAGGAATTTAGCCAGTAGTAAAGTTAATATTTTTACCCCCTCCAAAGTGTTGTATGTATTTTCCAAAAATGAATGTGCAGCTAATGATGGCGAAATGTAAAAATTGCAATATTTCTAGACATGCGCAAATATGTTTTGCCCATCTTGAGTCAAGAACGAATACTCCAAAAGCTGTTAGATAACCTGCTTAACAGTTTTTGAAGTGTGTGTCTCTGCTGACACAAGTTGGGCAGAATATATTAGACACTGAAATGGTGTATTTCTGGAAAAATTGCAATGTTAACTCATGTTAATGTTAAATGTTAATTTCTCAAAACTTAAATTAATGCAACACGCGAGGGTTAAAAATAGATGCTACCCCCCCTTTGTAAGTTCCTTGAGTGGTCTAATTTCCACTTTACTGGCACCTCCAAAGCTCTGCAAAAGGTAGGTGGCATTTAAAAACCAGTCCCTCTAAATCGAGACTCCAATGGTCAGAAAGCACAGTGTTTCTTTCCTTCTGAACCCTGCCGTCTGCCCAAACAGCAGTTTACGCCCAAATAAAAACTTTTTTGTGCCTGGGATAACCCACTTAAATTTTTAGGAGTGCATGTTTCTGTCAACACAGTGATATTTTATTGCCAAAAAACCCAGTAATCTTTCATTTTCAAAGCCCAATGTTAATTAATTCTATGAAACTCCTGTTTGGTCAAAATGCCCGAAAATCCCCTTAGAAGTTTCCTGAGGTGTGTAGTTTTGAAATTGTGTTTACTTTTTGGGTTTTTCATTGTACCAGTACTTTAGGGGCTCTGCAAATGAACAACTATTCCAGCAAAATAAACAAAGTAGCTTTCTTCTCTCTGGGATATTTCTTTGCTCAGAAGAAATTGTGTAACAAACTGTGGCATGCTTTCTCCTTTTATCGACTTGTTAAACTGAGACATTTTGGGCTAAATTGAAGTTTTATTAAAATGAAAAATTTCTTTTATTCTAACGACCCAATGTTAATAAATTTTGTACTCCCTATACTCCTTGATAAATTGCGTGAGGGGTGTACTTTCCAAAGTTGGATGTTTCCTTGTTTTGGGGGCATTCCAGGTATCATAGCACCTAAAATGATTCCCACAAAGTCTTCCCTTCAAAAGCCCATTGGCACTCTTTTCCCTTGACACCACAGGCGTAACTATTGTTTTAGCAAGGGGTGTGACTGCGACCAGGCCCTGAGGGCTATGGAACCCATGGCCAGCTGGGGCCCGGATCACCATGATAGCAGTCAGGGAAAGCCAAGCAATTTCCAATGGTAGCCTGCCCAATGGAGGTGATTAAAAATGAATAAATACTTATATTCTCCTCTCCTGGGTGTGGTGATAAGAGCCCCAGATATGTATTTCTTGTACTACTACTGGCTCATATTGTGTGGTTCCTGTCTGTTATCAGCCGTTTGGTCATAGGCTTGAGGAATGCAGTGTGTCTACTCTGTAATCAACGACCCTTTGTAGTCCAATTTATAGCTCCATTTGCATACCTTTGTTACACTCATTGTCACAGCAGGGGGGAGTTCCTGCAAGGATGTGGTGGGGGAGCTCTTGGCACTCAGGACCCAGACATCATGGAGCCGACTGCACTAACAAAAGAATTATGGTTTTATGATAATATCTGTCCTGGGGAATCTTACAGTCGCCCCGATAAATTCCTCAGGGGTGCTAATCCAAGGTGCACGTTTGAAACCCTCACAAGGTACTGTTCAAAGCCCGTAAAAGGTCCAGACACTGATCTCCTTACCCAAAGGGGATTGGGGTGTCATTCTTGGTGTCTATGCCATGTGGATCTCACCATGAACCCTATCATACCTCTTGGCCGACTCTACGGTCATCGTGCGGGAAGATACGATGAAATATGGTTCTGGGATTTTAGGATGGAGGGCGGGGTTCCTCCTCCTGGTGACATCACTTAGGGCGGAGACAAGTTGAGTTAAATGTTCTCAGACCAGGGAAAGAGGGGTCTTTGTTATCCTGGAGAAGATGTGACTGCAAGTAGGAGACACATGCTCTGTAACTTGCTTAAGCATGCACCCTAGGCCCAAATTCTGCCATGGCCTAGTGAAAACAGACTACAACCTTGTTCTGATATCTTTCTATCTTTTTATTTCTTATTTTATTTGCTGTACTGTACTTTGCTTTTACCCGTATTTGCTTGATAATTGATATGTATTTCTGTATATGTTATTGCTTAGTACCAACCCACTGGGGTTAATAAATATATAAAATTTATAAAGCTCGTTTCATATTATCCTATGAACCCGGTCCGCTCACAGTGTGTGAGTGGGAGGTAAAGAAGGTTGATCGCAGGTGTGTCAGGTAGTGTGGCAAGGCAAGATCCTTCACACTGGGCTTGTGACGATTCCTAGCATCATTTTTGGGGCTCCCCCGGCCTTTGACTAAGGTCACACACCCTAGATGTCACTCCTGGTGCATATGATTGGGAGCCAGCAGTCACATGGGGCGCGACTGAGTAATGAAGTCATTGCGCCCCACGTGACCGCTGAGGCCCAATCACAAGCCCCAGCAGTGACGGCTGGGGCATGTGACCTCAGTCGCAGGCAGAAGAGGACCGAAGCACTCACAAAAGAATACCTGTCTGATGGAGAAAGGGGTGAGGCAAGAATTTTTAAAAATAAATAAGATGTGCTTGTCTACCTTTTTTACTTTCACAGATTTTATTAACATTGTTGCCAGCAAAGTGGAATCCCCTACAGAGTGATCACATTTTGAAAACTGTACCCCTAAAAGCTCTCCTGTAGTACTACCCTTTTTTCTTGTGTTTTATCTGACTCTTTTCAGTTCCTATGCATACTCATGTGTTTTTGTTTTATCCTGTTTCTATGAGGCTCTGCGCCACTGTTCTGTCTAGCCTGATAAGCTGCTACAAGATAGGGGCCACTTTAAGAGGTAGCTGCCTGGAGAACTGTCCACAGCGAAAACCAGATCACCCTATGGGGGATAAAGAGTGAGCTCCAGGAAGTCTGCTAGAATAATGCCCTTAGAGGTGGTTTTTGAGAGAAACCAGTTAGGTAGCACAGCACAGTATGTATGTATGTATGCATGCATGCAAAACCCATCACAACTCTTACTGTACATATATTCAGTCAGTCTGTGTTTATGTAAAATTACAATTGACACTTGGTGGGATACAGTGGGGGAAAAAAGTATTTACTCAGCCACCAATTGTGCAAGTTCTCCCACTTAAAAAGATGCGAGAGGCCTGTAATTGACATCATAGGTAGACTTCAACAATGAGAGACAAAATGAGAAAACAAATCCAGAAAATCACATTGTCTGATTTTTAAAGAATCAGTGTGGCCGGCTACAGTCATCTGTACAGGCAAACTGGCAAGCTTAGACTGTTGTCGGAGACATGTGAGCTTGATGTAGAATAATATGCCTATTTCTGGTGGCACTACATTCTTATTTTCCTTTATAGTTAACTTTATTAATATGGCGTCACCCTCTACAAATCCCCTAGAGACAGACAGGCATATAAATACACACATATTGAGCGAGTTAGGTCCCAATGATCAAATATTAATGACCTATCTTCAGGACTGGTCATCAATGTGTAACTCTTGCAACCTCCCTTTAGGATGAAACCACATGTTGTTGAAAAGATACATTTTTTTTTTTTTTTTTGCAGATTTTGTTCCATTTTTTGAGCCAGAGCCATATTTCCACTCTTGGCCTCGAGCCAAAAAAAAGTCTCTGCAATGTGTAGCCTAGACTTTAAGCTCCACCCCCTTCCCATTCAGTGTAATAAAGAGAGACTTTAAAGGGGTTGTCCAGGATAAATTGAAATCCCTAAAACAATCTAAACACCCTCCTACTTTCTAAATAGCATAATTTATCAAAAATGTATAGTTACCCATATCCCTGGGGCAGTCATATGACCGCCCTAGGGACATTTGCTGGTTATTCGGTGAAGATCCATTTCCCTGTTTTCGGAAAAGGAACATCACTACTCTTCCCCCCCCCCTTCCACTCCATCATACTTGCCTATCTTCCACCTCTTCTGTGCAGGCGTGGGAGCAGCATCAGAGACCTGCGCAGTAGAGGTGGATAGTCGTTTACAGAGCAGTGCTGGGTCTATAGCATTCATGGTAGTCAGAAAAGAAGGATGGGCTGTCCTGCAGGAACAAGATAGGTTAGTATATAATGGGGTTGGGGTTTAAGATGAGTAGGTAGGGAAGGGCTAGTAGTTGTGAGCGGGTACCTGCGGCATTACATCCAGCTCTTCGCTGTATTACACAGCCAAGGGACAGGACCAACCTCCGGAGTTGGAAGATACCACGACTCTGGAGGATTAACCCCCTGGATGCCGTGATCAATAGCGATCTCCCCCCCTCCTGTTATCACCCCTCAGAACCCCCGTGATAAGATCACGGGTTCTGAGGGTTTGCCATGGCAGCCAGGAGGCCGGGCCTCGGCCTCAGGTGCATCAAACAGGTGCATCTCAATAAATTAGAATATTTTTGAAACGTTCATTCATTTCAGTAATTCAGTTCATAATCAGCGTCTTCCATGATTGTGGGTCCTACTGAACCAGACTGAGGGACCATTTAAAGTCTTAAGAAACATTGGCAGGTGACACACTGAATTTACAATACTGAACTTTTTTACAATATTCAAATTTTCTTAGATTTTCATTACTTGTAATCCATAATCAACATTTACAGAAATAAAACACTTGAAATAGAACACTCTGTGTGTAAAGAATCTAGAAAACATAGGAGGTCACTTTTTTTAACTTAATTACTGAAAGAAATAAACGTTTCAAAGATATTCTAATTTATTGAGATGTACCTGTATATAGTGGATAATCTTGAGGTATCTATAGGCTTAGGCCTAGGCGTATGGCTGGTGCATATGTAGTCTGGCTAGTATGCATCTCCATTTTTGTCACATGAATTTGAAAGCATACTTGATCAATACAGTATTTCATGTGCATGTGAATTCCTTATACAGGAAGGAGAATGCTTTACCAATGTTATCCATAACATACTGGCTACAATGTATTTTATTTACAGTATGTTACTTTTTTCTCTTTTTCTATTTTTATGGATCAGTTAAAAAATAAATTTCAGCCTTGCAAACTGTTTACAAAACATCTACCTTCTAATGCTAAAGGGGTATAGAAAACATTTGCATTAGCCTGTGGCCTTTGATAAATTAGTTATGTTCTGTGCTGGCTTAGTTAACCATATAATGTTATATGATGTATAATAAATCATTTTGTGAATTCATGCATACAGCCTCAAAGTAATACTTACTGTGCTCATTTTCTTTTCAATAATAAGATTTTGTTTAATAACCTGGCATTGAAAAATCAGATTACCTTTAGGTTTACATAGATAGATATACCTGAGATGTTTACTAAAGAAATATAATCCGTTTTTGGCAAATAGTAAATAAAATAATTTTACTAGGTTTTGAAATTTTTTTTTTTAGCGGGATTTTAACTTATTTTTGAGTTTGCTATTTTAGGCTTCATAACTTTAACCCCTTAATGACCTTGGATGTACTATTACGTCCTGGGCGCTAGGTACTTCGCGCACCAGGGCGTAATACTACGCCCGAGGCCGGCCGCCCACTCACTATCTGGCCGGGGGGCATCAGAACCGGGTGTTAGCTGTAACTGACAGCTAACACCCTGCTCCATATCCCCCGGTCGGAATTAAGTTCCGATCGGAGGTTTTAACCTTGCCATCTTGCCGGCCCCCACCCCCCGCGGCGAGATCAGGGGGTGCCGATATCTATAATCTGCAGCCCGGGGTCTGCCCAGTGACCCCAGGATGCCTGGAGCCCCCACTACCCGGTTGATCCTGCCGAGACCTCCGGAAGTCAGCGTTGTGTGTCTCCATAGTGATGACCTTCTGTATAGACTGCAAGACAAGTGTATGCTTGTTTCTTGCAGTCTATAGTACTGAGCCAGAGATCACAGCATCTCTGGCTCAGGTGTCCTAATGGGACACATGAAAAAGTGAAAAAAAAAATAAAGTATGTGAAAAAAATTAATAAAAGAATAAAGCCCCAAAAATTCCCTTTTCCTGTATAAAATGAATTATATAAAAAACCTAAAAAATAATAAAAGCAATATATATTTGGTATCGACGCATCCGTAACAACCTGTACAATAAAACTGAAACCATATTTAATGTACACGGTGAATGTCGGGGGAAAAAAAAAATGAAAAAAACCCGCCAAAAGTAATGATTTTTCGCCATCTCACCTTACAAAATATGCCATAAAAGTGATCAAAAAGTAATATGTGCCCCAAAACTGTACCAATAAAAAGCACAGATTGTCCCGCAAAAAAAAAGCCCTAAACCAACTCTGTAAACTGAAAAATAAAAATGCTACGCATCTCAGAAGATGGCGATGCAAAGATAATTGATTTATGTCCCCAAATGGGTTTTTGCTCTGCAAAATTAGTATCGCATAAAAAAAACAATATAAATGAGGTATCGCCATAATCGTACCGACCCACAGAATAAAGGTAACATGTTACTTATGCTATATGCTGCATGGTAAAACGCAGTGCCAGAATTGATGTGGTTTTTTTTTTTTAATCCACCAAGACAGAGTTAATAAAATTTATTTAATAAGTTGTAGGCACATAAGAATGATGTCATTACAAAATACATCCCATACCGCAAACAACAAGCCCTCATATGGCTACATCACCAGAAAAATGAAGAAAATATAGCTCGTACAATGTGAAGACAAAAACCCCAAAAATCTCCAAATCATTAGAACAAAACTGGTTGAGTCAGGAAGGGAATGTATAAGCTGTGCAAGCGTATATTAGGGTACAAACCAGATTTAGAACTTCCAAGGGATAATAAACCAGAAGTGACCCCCAGAGTGACCGCTCCAATAATAGGAGCTACTGTGGAAATAGTAGGGAATTTAGTGTACCGAATGTACTCTGCACAGCTTACATATTCATTTTTCCCCATACGCTGTGCAGTCACGTCTGGGATACTAATGCTCACTACACCCCTTGATAAATTCTTTGAGGGGTGCACTTTTCAAAATGGGGTCATTCCCTAGGGGATTACACTTTACTGGTACTTTAGAGTCTCTGCAAACATGACATGGCGTCCAGATCCCAAACATCTGAATCTGCGCTCCAAAAGTCACATAGCGCTCCTTCCCTTCTGAGCCCAAACTGCAGTTTATACCCACATGTATGACACTGGTGTACCCAGGATAATGTACTTAATGTCATATGTGGGTATAAACTGCTGTTTGGACACAGAATGGAAGGAGCGCTATTTATTTTTTGTAGCACACACTTGGACGGTTTGGTTTTTGGGCACCATGACACTTTGCAGAGCTGAAATGCCAGTACAGTGGAATCCCCTGACATGTCACCCTATTTTGGAAATTACACCCCTGAAGGAATTTATCCAGGGGTACAGTGAGCATTTTTAACCCCCAAGTGTTGCTATAATTTATTATCCATAAATGAATACGCAGCTGATTGTGAAAGGTGAAAATGACAATTTTTCCAGGAATACGTCATTTCAGTGTGTAATATGTTGTGCCCGGCTTGTATCAGAGATGAACGCTCCAAAAGCTGTTGTGCCCAGGATACCCGCTCAAGAGTTTTTTGGAGTGTGTGTCTGTGCAGACATAAGCTGGGCACAACATATCAGGCATTGAAATGTCTAAATATCCATGGAAAAATTTCATTTTTAACTTTTCATTATCAGCTGCGCATTCATTTCTGGAAATTAAAAGAATGCAACACTTAAGGGTTAATAATGCTCGCTACCCCACTTGATAAATTCCTTGAAGGGTATAGTTTCCAAAATGGGGTGACATGTCTGCGGATTCCACTTTACTGGCAATTCATGGGCTCTGCAAAAGTGGCATGGTGTCCAAAAAGCAAACTGTGCTCCAAAAACCAAAATAGCGCTCCTTCTCTTCTGTGCCCAGCTGTGCCCAAACAGTAGTTAATACCCACATATGGCATTAAGTATGTTGTCCTGGGTACACCAGTGTCATAGATGTGGGCATAAACTGCCATTTGGGCACACAGCAGGGCGCAGATGTGAAGGAGTGCTATGTGCTTTTGGAGCGCATATTTAGATTGTTGTTTTTTGGACGCCATGTCACATTTGCAGAGACCCTAAAATTGCCCCTACAAAATGGGGGTCACGTTTTGGGGAATTCCAATTTACTGGCACCTCCAGTGCTCTGCTAAAATAACATGGCGACCAGAAAGTCCCTCTAAATCTATACTTCAAAAGCAAAAAAAAATACAGTGCTCCTTCCCTTCTGAGCCCTGCTGTGTGCCCAAGCAGCAGTTTACACCCACATATTTAATTTTTTTGTCCCCAGGATAGCCCACTTAATAGTTTTAGGAGTTCATGTCTCTGATGCCACAAAGTGGCCGCAACGTATTAGGCACTGAAATTGGATATTTCTTTAAAAACTTTAATTTTCACTTTGTACATTAATTTTTGGGAAGCATTTTTAGGCTCAAAATGATAATACCCCTTTATACATTCCTTGAATGGTGTAGTTTCTAAAATGGGGTCACTTTTGAGAGGTTTCCATTGTATTGGTACTTTAGGGGCTCTGCAAATGCGACATGGCACTCAAAAACTATTCCAGCCACATCTGCCCTCCAAAAGCCAAATAGCTTTCTTTCCATTCTGAGCCCCACCATGTACCCAAACAGCAGATTATAATCACATATGGGGCATTTCTGTGTTCAGAAGAAATTGTGTAACAAACTATGGGGTGTTTTTTCTTCTTTAACCACGTGCAAAAATTAAAAATAAGTTACTAAATGGACGGTTTATTGGAAAAAAGTAATTTTTCGTTTTTACGTCCCAAAGTCAATAAAATCTGTGAAACAGCTGTGAGGTCAAAATGCTCATTATACACCTAGATAAATTCTATGAGGGGTGTAGTTTCCAAAATGGGGTCACTTTTTGGGGGTTCCCATTGTATTGGTACTTTAAGGGCTCTGCGTATGCGACATGGCACCCAAAAACTATTCCAGCAAAATCTGCCCTCCAAAAGCTAAATAGCGCTCTTTCCATTTTGAGCCCTGCCATGTACCCATAAAGCAGATTACAACCACATATGGGGCATTTCTGTGTTCAGGAGAAATTGTGTAACAAACTTTGGGGAGCTTTTTCTCCTTTGTCCTCTTGTGAAAATGAAAAATTTGGGGCTAAATTGACGGTTTATTGGAAAAATAATTTTTCATTTTAATGTCCCAATGTTAATAAAATCTGTGAATCAGCTGTAGCGTCAAAATGCTCACTATACCCCTTGACATGTTCTGTGAGGGGTGTGGTTTCCAAAATGGGTAATAAAGGATTTCCACTTCAGTTAGTATGTTGCAAAGAAGTGTTGAATTTTATTGTTCACACGTAGCAAATTTTATGCAGAGTGTTCAGTAACATTTCGGCCCTATGGCCTTCATCAGACTCTACTAGATATGTTACATCAGACATAGTGAATACAAATGTGCATACTTTACAGTGCTAATAACCAAAAAAAAAATAAATATATATATATATATATATATATATATATATATATATATATATATATACGATACAGACCAAAAGTTTGGACACACCTTCTCATTCCAAGAGTTTTCTGTATTTTCATGACTATAAAAATTGTAGATTCACACTGGAGGCATCAAAACTATGAATTAACACATGTGGAATTATATACTTAACAAAAAAGTGTGAAACAACTGAAAAAATGATTTTTATATTCTAGGTTCTTCCAAGTAGCCACCTTTTGCTTTGATTATTGCTTTGCACACTCTTGGCATTCTGTTGATGAGCTTCAAGAGGTAGTCAATTGAAATGGTTTTCACTTCACAGGTGTGCCCTGTCAGGTTTAATAAGTGGGATTTCTTGCCTTATAAATGGGGTTCGGACCATCAGTTGTGTTGTTCAGAAGTCAGGTGGATACACAGCTGATAATCCTACTGAATGGAGTGTTAGAATTTGTATTATGGCAAAAAAAGCAGCTAAGTAAAGAAAAACGAGTGGCCATCATTACTTTAAGAAATGAAGGTCAGTCAGTCCGAAAAATTGGGAAAACTTTGAAAGTGTCCCCAAGTGCAGTGGCCAAAACCATCAAGCGCTACAAAGAAACTGGCGCACATGAGGACCGCCCCAGGAAAGGAAGACCAAGAGTCACCTCTGCTGCGGAGGATAAGTTCATCCAAGTCACCAGCCTCAGAAATCGCAGGTTAACAGCAGCTCAGATTAGAGACCAGGTCAATGCCACACAGAGTTCTAGCAGCAGACTCATCTCTACAACAACTGTTAAGAGGAGACTGTGTGCAGCAGGCCTTCATGGTAAAATAGCTGCTAGGAAACCACTGCTAAGGACAGGCAACAAGCAGAAGAGACTTGTTTGGGCTAAAGAACACAAGGAATGGACATTAGACATGTGGAAATCTGTGATTTGGTCTGATGAGTCCAAATTTGAAATCTTTGGTTCCAACCACCGTGTCTTTGTGCGAAGCAGAAAAGGTGAAGGAATGGACTCTACATGCCTGGTTCCCACCGTGAAGCATGGAGGAGGAGGTGTGATGGTGTGGGGGGGCTTTGCTGGTGACACTGTTGGGGATTTATTCAAAATGGAAGGAATACTGAACCAGCATGGTTACCACAGCATCTTGCAGCGGCATGCTATTCCAACCGGTTTGCGTTTAGTTGGACCATCATTTATTTTTCAACAGGACAATGACCCCAAACACACTTCCAGACTGTGTAAGGGCTATTTGACCAAGAAGGAGAGTGATGGGGTGCTACGCCAGATGACCTGGCCTCCACAGTCACCAGACCTGAACCCAATCCAGATGGTTTGGGGTGAGCTGGACCGCAGAGTGAAGGCAAAAGGGCCAACAAGTGCTAAGCATCTCTGGGAACTCCTTCAAGACTGTTGGAAGACCATTTCAGGTGACTACCTCTTGAAGCTCATCAAGAGAATGCCAAGCGTGTGCAAAGCAGTAATCAAAGCAAAAGGTGGCTACTTTGAAGAACCTAGAATATAAGACATATTTTCAGTTGTTTCACACTTTTTTGTTAAGTATATAATTCCACATGTGTTAATTCATAGTTTTGATGCCTTCAGTGTGAATCTACAATTTTTATAGTCATGAAAATACAGAAAACTCTTGGAATGAGAAGGTGTGTCCAAACTTTTGGTCTGTACTGTGTATATATATATATATATATATATATATATATATATATATATATATATATATGTGTGTATATGTATGTATGATATATATATATATATATATATATATATATGTGTGTGTATATGTATGTGTATATATA